>NTHP01000165.1:328665-357191 GCA_003416845.1 Oplegnathus fasciatus
CAGAGATAAACTACCACCCACACAACCCAAGCCACACTTTATGTAAACAAGATTACCGAACAATGTTTATGACAATAATTTCAGTAAACAGTAACATGTTGCTCTGAGGAGGAGGGCAGATGCACTATCCTCAACCTGGATGATAAATTACTATAATATTATAACATTAAATAGAAAGTATAACGTTAACATAATAGTATGATGTTAGTATAATATTGATATTACTATGTGTTGATGCTCAGTACTAACTTGTCAATAATCATAATATTCATGCAGAACAATGAGTTCAACATTTCTAAAGTTTGCTGCAGCACGTCAACTTTTTTTAATGTCCCACCCCATCCAGACTGTGATTGGTCAGTTCACAAAAAGTGACCTTGGCGAGCAACTTAATGAAAAGTTGATTGTGTTTCAGCAAAAGGACCCGATAGAGCTAAACAGCCAGCTAGCCAAACCCAAACCTGCTCATCTCCTGACCGCTTCAGCTGCTAAACCTTGACTGAACTGGGCTCACTGGGCTCACTGGGCTGATCTCTTTGCTCCCAGTGCCTTCAGGCTCACGAGGCTGAGATGACTGACTGGTAACGGTGCTAAAATGAATAATTTGTGATTTTAAAACATGTGGCTGCATCAGCCTCAAGACTTCACTCTCTTCTCTCTCAGATTTTCAGCACCACCTTTACATTTTTTCTCTCTGTTAGTCCATCTTGCTCCACTCTTTATCCAAATACCACTTACCAGAGGTGGGGAAGTCTCAGGTAAAGTTAGACCGGACCAGACTGAAAGTGATTGACTGGGAGAGAGAGGCTGACAGATGTAATACCCACCCACAGTGGGCCGGGAGCCCACTTGCCTGGGCCAGTCAGCCACACAGCACTTGGTTATTATGGTTATTTAAAAATACATATATTTTGCGTTGCATCAGCCCCAACAGTCAAGTGGCCCACCTGGAAAACTCCTTGAACCCCAGATGGCCAGTCCGTCATTGCAGCTCAGTGCTCCTTGTCATGATGATGTCCAAACATCACTCTAGATTCCACAGGTGCTCAGTTGGGTTGAGATGTGGAGCCTGTGAAGGCCATATGATTCACATCATTTTATTCAGGGGGGCCTGTGACCGTTTAGAGAAGCATCTGCATTCATTGTGTTTCTATACTCATTTATTTAGGTTTTTCCTTTGGAGGATACGTCTGGTGACATTCTATATGTTTCTTAAAGGCATAACGAAAATAACCCCTCTCAATCATCACTTATGATGAAGTGTGTGGCGGTGTCTGTATCTGCAGAGACCCTGCCCTCTGCCTGGATTTTATTATTTTGCTGTGTTTGGGATGTTTGTGGGCGTCAACCTTTGGGCAGTGGTGTGTAGCCCCCAGCCAATAATGTTGTGGTGTGGGACTTTATAAAAACCTAGCGACCAGTTGTCAGATCGTAAGCACGTGGGACCACCAGAAGGACGTGTGCTTTGAGCCGGGGAGGAGGGGCCGACTTTGAATATTGCGTTTACAAACAGCAACCGACAAATCTGACTCGTTATACCTTTAATGTCAGTAACTCCCAAACCAACAATAAATGTATCCTGCTATCCTAAGTACTGTGTATGTATCAGAGGCTGATATATCTTCTTCCTCTGTGCCATAGAGCTCCATTGTTGTCCAAAAACTATTATACCCCTTTCAGACAGCAGATGCACTTATGACGTGGGTCAGGGTCTCCTTCAGCCTGTGTTGAACCCATTCATATGTCACCCTGCTTCTCACTGTCGGCAGAGACTCTAGTCTGCAGTGTAGTTCTATAAACTTCACTGAGAAACCTGACAATTACACTGCATCACATCCAATAGTAACCAGTTAAAGTTACTCAGTTTCACCTCTCTGTTTTCACACATGCATTCTCCCTCTCTCTTCATTGCCCGCGACAGTCCAGTTTTTCTCTCTCTTTTGGTCGAGTCGGTTAAATGACATTTTTAAACGTAGGTATCATTGAATACATTTCCATTCCTGGTAGCAACACTAGTTCCCAGCAGCCTCTGACCGCCAACCCTGGTTGAGAGGAGGGTCATGAAGGAGGGTCGGCTGACATGCAGGTTGGACCCGCTTTACCGTGTCGGTCTGAATGGAGTTTTAAAATCAGTGAGCCACACTGTTGCACTGGGCGACATGTTCCTTCATCACCATGAACACACACACTTTAGTTCATTTTGACTCAATCCCACATACACTGTTCTGCTGCCCCAAATACTCACTAGAGCACCAAATGTGGATTAATCCGCCAGGGAAAATAGTCCCC
The DNA here is from genome assembly GCA_003416845.1 of Oplegnathus fasciatus. Lineage (NCBI taxonomy): Eukaryota > Metazoa > Chordata > Actinopteri > Centrarchiformes > Oplegnathidae > Oplegnathus > Oplegnathus fasciatus. The sequence continues at coordinate 330,955 of NTHP01000165.1, forward strand.
AACGTTACATACACATTTCCTCCTGTTTAAGTAACGTTTGTTAAAAACTACAGTGGCCAGCTGTTTTAATTACTAAGCCTTATACTTTAGTTTGTCGTCTGTCTGATGGTCAGCTCTGAGGACTACCTGGCTTTAAATGAAGCACCACTTTCTGCCTTCACACAGCAGTTGAAAATGGGTAGAATACAATTAATGATATGGCAAAGTACAGGTTGGTTTGGTGAGATTTTTTGTTTGTTTTTAAATATCCTTTCCTTGATATTTATTGGATAGTTTGACAGTAGAAAGTGACAGAAAACTTGGGGTGACCAGAACCAGGGTTGTCATGGTTATATCCATCTTACCCCACCTGGTCACAAAGGCTTCCTACTGTATATTTAAAATGAAGTGAAAATGTGAGCCCAGGGCTCCAGACTGCAACCATTTAGTCATATTTTGCGACCATTTTTGGAGACAGTCAGGAGCCCCGGGACATTTCCCGGTGGCCTGAGGGTCCATTTGGCCTGCCGTGAACAGTCAACTTGACCAGCGATAATATAGCAGCAGGAATGAGTTGACAGACCTCTCAGAACTGGAACACTAGCTAAAACACATACAAATTTTGTGTTGATGCTCCTAAAATGTTCAGTAAGTGCTACTAGTGGAAAAGTTAGTCTGGAGCGCTGTGAGCCCGTGAATAAACTGATGCTTCTTCAGATGAATACAGGTTATTATCTACAGTCTATTTTCACTTGGTTCAGCAACTGATAGAATTTATATGTAGTTCACAGGTCTGTGTGTATTATGTGGATATTGTTAGGCTATAGCCGGGATACAACTTGTACTTTCTTTGAGACTCATTTCTGGGATCATGTTTAAGGTGTGTGTGTGTGGGCAACACCATCATTACATCATGATACCAGCATGCCTTGCTCTGTCCTCAGACACGGCCTGTGATTGGCTGAGGTAGCGGAGCACTCGCTTCCTCTATGGCTGAAGCAGTTGTTCATGAGGGTTAGCATTCGAAAGCTGCATGTTCACACACACACACACACACACACACACAGCCTCTGAGCTGGTTTCCTCCAGGCATTTATTTCCTCATCCTCCCTCCGTTTGTTCCCCCAGTGGAGGCTGTGATTCACCACAGAAAGTTTATTGTGCTTACACAGTCTGGTCACGAGCCTGAGGTTAGCTATAACACGAAGCATGCTTCTGATAAACACGTAGAAGTTACAATTAAGGGAAAATATGCGAGGAAACACAAAAAGATGTCTTTGTACTCTGTAATAACCCATGTAGAGAGACTAGACTTAGACTAATGCTTATTATTGTTCAAAACACCATCCATCTAAAATCATGCATCCCTGATATTATACTGTATATCTATTGTATAGTTAAAACTTCTGATGCCGTTTAGTGAGGTTTTTTAATAAAGTAACTCAATGTGAAAAGAGACATTTGTCACATTCAAGTTAGATTTCTTATTCCTGCCTTTAGAACCATCTCAGAAGTTATGAGATCAAGACATGGACCCAGTCAGTGTCTAAAAAGTTTAATGAATGTCTTACTATCACAAACAGGATGAAAAACATCATTAACTCAATAGCATACTTCCCAGCATGCGCTGCATTTAGCGTGATCATTTTGTTTGTTGAGTTGTTTTTCTGGTTCTGACGACAGCCTGCCAGGACTTCCCGTAGTTGGTCTGAAAGTCTGAACCATCCAAAAAATGTTTTCACACTCGAAACGAACAGAAACCATGGTTCCATTTGATTCGGACCGAGACCACCTCTTTTTGTTGGACCAAGGTTTGGCTGTTTGGTCCGGAGAGTGTTCCGAGGGAGGTTTCACAGCTGTAGGTTAATTTTGGTTAAAATCAAACTCCAAAAGTCCAGACCAAATGAGGTAGGTGTGAAAGGGCCCTTAGTTAGGCTATCCTGATGTTTAGTCCAGGTCAAGATTGAAAAACACTACACTTCCCATAATGCAGCTAGTTACTATTTTTACCTGCCCTGCCATGTAAATGCCCACATTTCTCAGTTTTTAACAGAGAGAGATGACTAGTAAAGTCAACAGTGTAAAATCAAGTGCTTCTGATTTTAGGATGAAATAGCTCAGTATTGTTATAATTAGAATGATTCTGAGGGGCACAAAATACTGTGTTTGCAGCATGGCTCCACATCTGTTTTCTCTCTATAACCCCCATGGCTCCCAGCTGAAAGGCCGTTACTGTTACACATCAGTTATTTTAATTTGACCAAATTGTGTCCTACAGGACGTCAGATAAAATGCCTGTCTATCATACTGTACACTGCCTTATGCTATGCTTCTGCCAGATCCATAACTCAGATTTCTACCATTTCAAACACATCAGTTGTGTCCTGAGGGACACTAAGAAGCCGCGTGATCAGACAAGAATTAAAAAAATCTGGATTGTTGCTGAGCTGGATAATTTTTTTCTTATTGTGTTTCACTTTTCAGACACAGTAGTACGCCATGTAACCAGAAGCGGGACATGTCACAAGAAAGAAGCTCAGGTGGAGTTCATACAAAGTAATGCCCATGTTTGATTATGAACATAACTCTATGATGCCATCACTGGATAGTGAGAGAAATATATACCAACAAGTTCCATTCCTCACATCATCACTACCTCTCAGAAGTTTCACAGGTTTCCCCACGTCTCTTTCTCCCCGCCGTTACAACCTTCATAAAAACAAACTCCCCTGTTCATGACACTGTCACGTGAAAGACCAGCAGATCACCGGTTGGCTGAAGATTGCTGTCATGCGTTCTGTGACTGGCTGAAGTCCTCGTTCATGCATAGGGCATGCAGGCAGGGCGTGTCAGCATCCTCTGGAGGAAGTCTGTTTATAGCGCTGCTGCTACAGTGAGTTGGCCTCAGACAAGAGGGACTTTCTGCTCCCTGCTGCTGAGGCTACCTTCACTTTTGGCATCTCAGTGTGATTTACCCTCTTCTTATTTTCTGTTATTATCTGAGTCAGACAACGAAGTTCAGATTAACATGATATCTTTTCCTCGTTTGAGTTAAACATCCAGCAGCCACATTCTGTACTAGTTGGAGCCTGCTGAGTGATTTCTGGTTTACGCCCGTTGATCCAGTCTTGAGGAAATAAAGGCACGTAGAACAATTTCTGCCTCTTTGAAAGTCAGAACTGATCCTGGAGATATTTCTCAGATGGTAAAAACAGGACTGGACAAGCTTGCTGATAGTTGATAGATGCAAAATTAGACTGGAACGGCAAAGGCACCAAATTATGACTTAATGTGCGCATGCAGATTTTCAGGGCCAACAAGTCTACTCTCCGTGTAGTCTAAGGATTGTGTTTTGGTGGATATATTCTACAAGATATGCACTCTGCAAGATGCGATGATGTAGGTCACACATCTCAGTTTGTCCTTTCATAGTGTATACAGTATTAAACACATTTCAGCACAAACAGAATTTCAGTTTTCCTTGATGTAACCCACAGAGTGATAGTATTAGATCATCAGTTTGAGTTTATTTAAAGCTGGTCATTATCCTTAGCCTGAGGGCAGTTCTCTCTCAAGTGAAAAACATCAACAGTCTGCACTGTCTGCTGTTTGGAGAACAGGCTGAGCATGCCCAGACTGCAAAACATCCATCCAGCCGTCAACTGGATCAACAGCTTGGAGACAAGCCCCACCAGCCACACTCCACCCATGCACAGTTTCTCCACCCACGCACCAACACAGCCAAACACAGCATGCAAGATGGGACATGCATGTTTTGCACACATGAACATGAACCAAACTGAAGTTGTATAAAAGCTGTACAGATATTGTGTGTGTCGTGTATGTGTGTGTATATGTGAATGTAAGGGCCTGTAAGAACGAAAGAGAGGGGGAGAGAGAGGGAGAGAGGAGGGAGTGTGGAATGTCTGGCTGCACCTTCAGCAAACAACTGGAAAACAAGTTTCACCAAGAGGACAGAAGGACCTCCACCTGACCTCAATCTCCACGCTCCTCCCTCCAACCAACCGCTCCGCTGTTTATTAGCCACGACCAGCATTTATGGAAGAGCACATATTTTCTAGGTTGGGAAATGGAGGCTGTCTCTTCTGATAAAAGCCGGTGAATACCACTAGAAGTGTATGGTTGGAGGAGTCCTGTCTGTTTAACCCTGCAGGGACCAGAGAGCATCCCTGCTGTTACAGTATGGTGTTCTGTCCCCCCAAAACTAAAAACTGCAACCACAGCACCTTTGTGTCAGCTGTTGTAGACAGATGTGTAGCTGAGAGAGCACCTGTGTATGGGTATCAGTCATAATGCATAAGTTTAATGTTCAGGTTTTATTTGATGTAAATTAACAAAATATTTGATCTTTTATCCAGGATAGCCACAGTCGAGTTAACACCTGCAAAACAATGTGCCATCAAATTGTATTAGCCAGCAATAAAAATGTATAAAGGGCATTTTTGACTTTGGAAACAGCAAAACTGTTTCAGCTCAAAGTCGACTTACTTGCTTGTCAACTGCTGTTTGGTCAAGATGGAACTGTCAACCTCAACCTCGTCCACCATAGACGAGAAGTCCTACACATACTCCGAATCATGGAAAGTCAGTTACAGCTGCTGAGTTACAGCTGCTGATGAAAACTGTGTGATACAGTCGAACACCTCAGTACAAGCGGCAAGTGGATCTTGAGATGAGACAGTTTTATCTGCAATCTCTATGAAGCTTCAAATGATAAGCTTCAGTTTGTGGCGTTCAAATAGAAATATAAAGGCAGTTCTATATTTGCAGGAGCTCTGCACTAGGCGCATACAACTACTCTGAAATTCGGACCTCATTCATTTCAGTGAAGAAGGGGGACGAGATGTATCCAGCCCAGAACTGAAATCGCAAAGTGCAGCCAGTTCTGAAGAGGGGTGGAGGGATTGACCTCTCATTCAAGAGGCAAAATTTTGCCTGTGTGCCATGGCAAAAAGGAAATAGCATGGGCAGGGCTGTAAAGATAAAAGCTAGCGTAGCTACAGTGCAAACATTGTAAATGATCCAGCTTCTTATCACTTTATTGTCAAACCTCTATTAGTTTCCACTACACACACTCCCAGTTTGCTTCATTTCCCAACTTCCTGCTTTCTCCTTGCTAGAGCAAAGACTTTAAACCCCAAATCACTGACTTCACCTCTTTCTATGACTAGCACCAGGTGGGAGGGAGAGCTCGAACTGGACTGGAATGTTGGGAAGAAATTCTCAACAGTTGGTTCTACCTCTTTGTGTGCTCGTCTGACTTTGATTCAGCTTGAGGGACTGAGTGAGCTGTAAGGCGTTTGTTCTTAATAAGCCAGCGGTTATTTCAAGACAGTGTGATCAGTGACACACAAAAGGAACTCATTTCTACAATTTTCATCCCGCAGTTTATCTTTTGACTTTAACATTTCCTCTTATTGCAAGCTTCGATCAGTTTACTTGTTATATAAATGCATATTCAAGTTTTGTGTTTCATTAGCTCTTGAACGAGACCAAACATCCTATGATTATCCTTTATACATTAGCGGATTTATGTAAGCTGTTACTTTAAATTCAGGATCTTATTGTGCTTGCATTGAAATCAGCATATAATAATAATAATAATAATAATAATAATAATAATAATAAACTCTGTAGTATTTTTACATTGTTCATTAAACATGACATGTAATGAATGTAGAGTCAAATTAAAGTCAGTTCTGTATGGCATAGATGGTATAACCTCCTCATACCATCCTGAATGGGGGTTTTGGTTATCAAGTCGTAAATTTTCCATTAGGAGCTTTCTCCGAGGCCTGTGAGCTCGTGTTTTATGACCAGAGATCACGTAAAGTTGGATGTTCGGGGAGGCTGATCCATGAGTTTTATCAGAACCCGTCTCCTAACACAGAGGGCTCTGTGGACAAAGCTTCAGAGAAATTCCACTATATCCATTATAGTCCATTATGTGTTTTATCAGCTCATCACGCTACAAATGAGTTACCGTGTTACCCTACCCTTCTCTTACACTGGCTGGAGAGCCTGACCACTGAGGTGATCAAGATCAATTCTTGGCCGCCTTGCCACTGAAATGAATGGGGAGTGAATTTCAGTCTCACCACACCTGCAAGCCATCATATATAGACGCCATTTTAAAGGAATAGTTAAACATTTTGCGGAGGGAGAAACAGCTAGCCTGGCTGTGTCAAAGTACACAAATATAGATATGTATACAATTTCTTATGTGCTGGAACTGCATGTTGTTGAACAACAGTTTGGGTGCAGTGACTGCACGGCTTCCTTTGGTCTTGTTGTCACAGTGAGGTTACCCGGTTTGGTACCATCGTGCCTGTACAGAGACCAAAACCAAAACCTGTGCTCACAGACCGTAACTGGCAACCCACACTATAGCCAGGGACGCTGCACAGAAGCTGGGCGGATGGATACACTGTTGTTCAGGGGTGGAGCAGCAATTTTAAAAGTGTGGGGGTTCTAGAGGTGGGATGTGAGCACTGCAACCCCCCCCGCCTTTTGCCCCTGTTCCAGTCTCCATAACATACCAAATCAAAGTAAATGCCATGCTTTTCTAAATTTTCTTCACCACCATATGCAAATAATATTGAGTTCATGTACACTGTAGCAACACGCCCTTCACTCCAAGATACTGTATTCACCAGCATTCAACATCCTTTAGACTTTTTTCTTATTTTACCCATGATACATTACAAGATGAAAAAATGACAGCAGAAAATATCGCTTATAAGACTATATAAAATATACAGTCCACGGTAATACACGGTAACCCGTCAACGCTCTTGGTCCCACCCGGAGAATGGGATTCAAGAGCTAGCTGCTGAGCCGTCAGAGGAGCACCCCTGTCCATGGTCGCAACATTTTGCGACTATCATAGCAGCTGAGTACAGGACACAGAGCAGTGGTGCCTCTCCCCCTCGTCAGTTTAAGGGGGAAACAGGTTCCCAGGTGAACAACCCTGGACCTGAGGGCAAATGCGATGACCTTGGGTTGAATGTCCAGAAGTCTCGTCACTACCTGTCCCCACTGAAATACAAGCAGCAGGGATGGGTGAACATAGTGCAGAGATCCCCTGCCCTCTAGTTGTGGAAAGAGACTAAGAACGCCATCTAGGTGTACAAAACACCCAGGCTTGCCTGCTCCAAGAACTCAAGAGGCAGGAACCAGCAGGTGACAGGCAGAAGGCCACAGTCCCACAGTCACAGCACCGGGTGAGCAGTTGACATCAGTCAAAACAGAGACATGGCCATCTCTGCTGTGACCCTAGCAGCTGTCTCCACTCCCTGTAGCCGGCGTAGTATAGCTGTAATGCCTTCATCTAACAAACATCCTATGTTTGCCGATGCAGAGCCTTGATGGGGTAAACCAATGGTGAAGCCCGTTAGAGGGCAAAGCACATATGAGATGAAACCTCTTGGATTGCACCTGTGTGTACTCTCTGATAGTTGTGTGTGTGGTAGTTGGCACAAACAAAACAAAATGGAGATGAGACAGGGTCAGCAGTGACAGCTGCAGCCTCATTTACACAATGCTGTTGTGAAATTTCACTTAAGGGAAGTTGCGTTCCTTGAAATGTTTTTGGAAGGTCACACTGGAGTTCGATCATACAGCTACATGTTTGAGAAGCTTTTCAGCACAATCTCCTGCAGTCTGTCATCATCTGCAGCATAAAAGTCCTTTTACCTCCATGTTGTTTTGCATGCACCTCTCTAAATGTGCGACGTCTTCCAGCTGCTATGTGGTTGTCCTTGAGGCAGACCTGTGGGTAAACAGTCAAAGGACATGTTCAGCACTGTTCCACAGAGCGCAGGCTCCACCCACTGCCACATATTTTACCACAGTAACACCACCATCAGACGTGCTGTTTACATCCGCACTTCGCAGGTCACATGACAGCCTTTGTGTTATGTAATGTGTTTTCCTCCTGCACACAGACATGGGTGCAGCTGTTCGTGTTCCTGCAAGTCTTCAAGGTGTCCAGAGCCTGAAGACTTCGTCAACATGTTTAACTGGAAACACAAAGAAACATTACATGCACCTTAACATGAGGACTGAATTGCATTAGGAACGTGCGAATAAGACAGAACGTGATTTTAATATCAACCCGTTTAATGGGCACTGTGTATCCCACCTGGAATTCCTGGAAATATCCTTAAAACTGTTTGCATTTCTGACACTGTTTTGATCTGCACACTGTACCCTGTTTGGAATGGTCCAATAGTCTGTTCTAAATATGCAGGGGTAATAAAACGACACACAGAAATAAATTGTTAAAGGAACAGTCTAACATTTTGAAAATCACACTTGCTTCCTGTCTTACTCAGAATCAGATGAGACCATGTCTGTGTGTTCAGTAAAGGCCTCCATGGAGGAACAGCTCTGGGCTGGGTGTGTGTGTGTGTTCTCTGCAAATCAAGCAACTACTGACAGTCCTCTGATCCAATGGTGTTGGGCACTGTCAGATTGACAGTACTCTAGCCCAATGGCGTTGGGGGGGGCACCAGAGGGGGGCCACTCCGTGCCACCCCTTTAGATACGCCCCTGGTTGTAATTATTGGTCACATGAGATGACACACTGTGGCCCAGAAAGACTTCTCTCCCATACACAACCATTCTAAAAGAAATGACTGTAAAACTTTGAAGAACCTTTCCTGAGTGTCACACACATTAAAAATAACTAATATCACAATCTGAGCCTTTTCTGTCTGTTGCTTCTGTTTATTGGATCAAAACCATAAAGAGGCAACTCAGCAAACTCAATCTGCTGATGAAGACTGTGAGACAGTCATAAACTCCAAAAAAAGTGAGGAAATGGACCTTGAGGTTGATGATTGTTTTGTCAGCTGCTGATCCAAGGTTGTGAATGAACTGTCAAACTCAACTCTAGTTTTTGGACACTTGAGCAGAATTCATTTTAAGAAACACTCTGCTACCTTCATCCATCTGTCTATTTTTTGTCTTAAAACTACATTTACCATGAACAAACCTTCCCAGATATGTGAAGCTATTTAGTTGTTCTGATTCTCTTTAAAAGTTTCCATTTATAACTCTCCAAAAGAGGAACGACTGTGACACATTGTAACATACCAATGTTTGTCATATTTCATAAGTCACATTCTGTACTTCAACAATAATGACAAAACAATGACAGTGATCTGTTTATTGTAGTGTGACTGCTTTTCTCTGCCGTATACGGGGTTGACGTGCTGGGGACAGATGCTGAACTAGAATCTGTGTGAGTGTCCAGTTGGATGCAGCTTTGGAAACACCTGCAAGCCGACTCAAAGAACTGCGCCTGCAGGCCCTAGTTGGTTGCCTATAGTTTGCATATATCATGGGTCCTAAAGCACAAGCACTTGAAGCTCACTCATCCAAACCTATGGCCATAAGGTTGGTAAATAAAGTTGACTATTTAGTGCACTGGGTTGTATTTATGATCAGACTGTACTCATCATGGAAAACACCAGGAGATCATGGAAGGATGTAAAGCAGAATTCACAGTATACAGTATATACGCAGTATAGGTACACAAGGTGTTGTCATGCAACTGAGAAATGAAAAAGAACACACATATAAGATCTTATATATTTAAACAAGAGGTCACAATTGTGATATTTATAGCAGGCATTTCCTTATCTGGGTGGCTTTTAACCCTTTCACTTGGTCTATATGAAAATATAAAAAATGATTGCTGTTGCCCTGCAGCAAATCTTAATCAGTTTGGTTATTCCTGGTTTCACTGGAAGTTTCAGTGTTATGTCCCTTCACACCCTCAGACAGCTGTGTGAGTCAAACCCAGACGGAAACTCAGTGACAGGAAACCACAGCTGACTCCTTCCATCTGACTCAGGTCTGAGTCAGGTCATGGATGTATTATAATACATCCATGACCTGACTCCTGTAATAAAAGGTATCGTTGCTTAATCCTGCCACCTAGTGGTTGATATAGGAGCAGCGTGGGTTGTTTTGTCAACCATCTGAATGAAGAATGAACTTTGAAACTCAACTTTCAGAATGATTTTGAAGTTGTTACATTTGGCTTGAAAGTATTGTGTAAAGGAGGAAGTCACTGTGTCACAGTTCACCTGAAATATTAATGTGTAACTTATTCTGTTGTCTACAAAATATTTACAGCTGGAGCAGAGGTGAGGATATTCTGACTTTTGAGTCAAGCTCCAAAAACACTGGATCCTACATTTCTCACAAAGCAACCAATAGCATCTGTCATTAGAACCCACTGCCTCCTCAGTGCCCACGTCTTTCAAACCCAACCTCCAGTTCGTAACTCAGCTTTTCAATTAACATTTTTCTCGAGGTCTCAAACCCAATCTGAGATCATCAGGCATATTTTCTCACACTTGTCAAAACTCCTCCAAAGCCCTGGAAGAATTTTACAACTGCTTTCACAGGCTGGAGGGCCCCTTTAAGAATATAGAATGAGAATTATTTGTATGCAGATTTAGGGGGAAGGGGACTGCTAGACTGGTGCAGCTTCAAACGTTAAAAAGAAAAAAAGCCATACCACCTAAAATCTGCGTTATTCACAGGAAAACGTAGACTCATCAGTTGTCATCAGCATTTTAGGTTCGCTGAGCTCAAACTAATGCAGTCTAATCCAACATCATGAAATCCTCCCTTCATGAAGGTTCTAATGCTCACTTGGTGTTCAAACGGTTTCAGAGAGGCTGTAGTTTGTGCTGCTGAAGCTGTTGGGTGAAGTCCAGCACCCAGGAAGAGTGACAGAGAGACAAGTGACATTATGAGACACATAGTTTGAAACACTGTCTGCTGTTCCCGTCCGACTTCCAGTCCTGTCACAAAAAGGTTAATGAAGTCACACTTGGAAGCAAATTGTTTCAACCTTTATTAAACATAGCTTGCAAGAGATAAATATTACAAAGTTATTTCCTCCAAAATTAGCTTATTTTTTCAATCAATGCATAATTGTCAATCAACTGGCAGTATTCAAACAGCATTATTTTCTTTTACTTTTTTGAAGACCGTTAAATATCAAGTATGTGCAAAAGGTCAGGATTGATGTAAGCAAAACAAAATGGACTTCAATTAGTCTTCGGTCGATTTCATCATCTGTTTCTGCTTCCACAGATGTTTATTTCAACATTGTCAACATTATGCAAAAAGAAACTTCTACAGGTAGATTGAAAATTGATAAAACTGATTTTGCAATTAAATGTTTCCCTGCATTAGCAACAACAACTAATAGAAGATAAAACCAGAAGTAGAGGACCATACATGTTGTATGCTGGTGTTGGCAGGAAAAGTGATCACTGATTCAGGGTCAGCTCTTCTCAGACAGCGGCTGTGGCCATTTAACAACAACAAAAAAAAACATCTTTTAAGGTCAGAGCAGATGACACATGGATGGAACATTTACTGCCAAACTTCTGGATAAAATGGACTATTTTTATACCACAAGTTCCAATAGTGTTATCTCCAGAAATCCCTTCTTAGAGACGGCATGTGACCCTCTTGAAACTCAGGTTAGGATCATACAAGTGTTTTTGTTTACAGCAAATCATGAATACAGGACTGTCCATTCATCAAGTCATTGATATTTTGCTTTATTTTGGTGTTTGTGCTCTGGACAGCCACTGACTTCCAGTTATTTCACTAGGATGCTGGAATTTAAAGGTTGGTTCACCAAAATGACAAAACATTGTCTCGCTTACCCTTATTATTATATAGACATATAGGTAATGTAGTTTTGCTTTTATGTGTCTGGGATTTGAGACATCTGTGCTGCTCCCAACCTTGAAAGATGACTGTTAAAACCCTGTGAACTATGCAAGAAACCGTCCGTATGAGAACTGTGTGTCTGTGAACTCCTCAGAACAGCAGGGACACTGGGGACCACGGGTTTTGGAAAGAGATGTTACTGCTGACTTTTTAAATGTCATCTTTCAACACTTTGAGCAGCACAAATGATTCAGCACCCACTGTCCAGTCCAGCAAATTTCAAGTCTGAACGGTTCATAGAGGCTGCCTGAATATGTGGACATAAAGTGGTCAGCAGTTACGTAGGATACACATGATTTGTAGTGAACATGCAAAAACACCAGTCTGGTCCTTTAGTGAGAGGCCAGAATCAGCAAGCTGATACATCAGTCTGACCCAGGATCAAACCATTAGTTCAGGATGGTCCCTCAATTCTGTCCATCTAATGCAACACACACAGAGAAACATGCAAAGTGCTTTTATCTCGAGCAAGCTCAGGAAACCATTCTGTAAGAAACAAAGTTACTTCCAGTTTCAAAGCCAAACAAATGTTCAGATGTGTGATGTGTGCCAGACTGCAGACCCCGTCTGTCTGAACCAATGAGCACTTTCCTGCAAACTAGTCCACAACCAAAGCGAATGCATTCAGGGAGACTGCTTCAAGAAGCAGAGGAGGGGGAAAAAAAGAATCCCAAACATTTTGCACATTTGTTACACAATAATACACAGTGATCACAAAACGAAATGACAAGCTTCACAATATTCATGGCTTTTTGTTTGCTTTTCTACACAATATACAACCATTTAATTTCTTTTTTCAGTACAAGGGAGGAAAAAAATGCTTATGTACAATAAGTCATTATTACTTCAAACCTAGCAAATATTGTGTCATTTATTTCATAATCAATACATTTGTTTATTTTTTTAAAACTGCAATAGAAAGAAAACAGAACTCAATTGAGACGTCAGAAAAAGAATGACTTTTGAAATCTAAAATTTGAAATTTGAAAAGAATCTGCAGTCCAAATACAAAGGTGTGTGGATGCATCTGCAAAAGAGCAAGAGAGACAGGAGCTTTTTTTTTTCTTCTTAAACTTCAGCTTGGCAGCAAAAGGAGATGCATGTCAAAAACATTGCTAAAATCAAATCGTGAGTGGCAGTAAAAATTTACCCCCGACATTAAAAACACATGAAAATATATCTCTACATCCAATTTCAACTGTTCCACCAAAGGGAAAATTGATTCATGTTTTTCTTAATCAACAAAAAGGATGTTACCAAGTGTAAACTGAGTCTAATCCTAGGTAGTTTCATAGTCTTGGCCTAAGTCTTCCATTTCACTGGGCTGTTTCTCATCCCATCATTCTGATGCGGTGGCGGGCAGGTCTGGATTCTGTGATGAACCAGAACACATCCATCTGACAGTCTGGCTGGAAAAAACATTGTTACGCTGTAACGATGCAGAGGGCATGTGTAACGGTGACACAGACTCACATAGACAAATACAATGAGGACGTGGCGATGGAGATGTAATTACACCACAGATCAACCGTGTGGAGCTCCATCAGGGACATCACTGTTATTAAACACAGTCAAGGCTACAGAATCAGAGACACCTGAAAAGACCATTAATCAGTTTAATGACACTATAGTAAAAGCCAGGCGCTTGAAAAGGCTGGCATATATTACTGTGGTTCTGTCTCGGGTTTGTCCAAAATCTCTGCTTGAGAGGAGGAGCTCATGAGAGAGCGAGCCTTTGCTCCACCAGCCTGGGCCAGACAACGGGTTTCCCATAAAGGCTCAAACTAGCACACATTATGCTACTGCTGGAAAACAATCCAACAAAGGACATTATTTTGTTAAAATGACAATTTCCCAGTTAAATCATGAAGTATTTAGATTTTCCTCGCAATCAGAAGAGCTGACAGACATGTAGTTTGGGACATGGACAGAAAACCCAGCGTCAGGTTTGAGCTTTTCAGACAGAATGAGGACAGAAGCCCTCTGTGAGAAATAATACTGAGCAATGACAGTGAGTGGAACAGAGGTGAACCCAGAGGTGGGGCTTTGTTAGCTACTAGTTAACTAGCTGGTGGGCTAATTCAACAAAAATGAACACTACTACTGCCAGCTTCTACCACTGTACAGACACTAGTTATGTTTCAATTAAAAGGCGTTGACGAGACCGGCCAGTTCCAGACACACTCTTCGATATGAAGTGCTTTAGTTTCTTCTCCCATTTTATTCTTAGCGAGAAACGAAAACCTTTTAGCTGTTTTTTTTTATTATTTCTACTTAAAGGATTTTTAACTGCCACCTTAGCTTCTCTTGCTTTTTAGCTTCATCTTACATTTTTGCATCGCTCGCCATTGAGCAGAAAAAGCTTGAACAAGAATAAGAGCCTACAGCCACGCTAGCTGTGCGGCTTTACTTAGCATAGCAGTGCATTGAGCTAAATGCCCATATCAGGATGCTAACATGCTCACAATGACGATGCTAACGAGGTAAGTAGCAGTATAATGGTCACCATGTTCGCCATCGAAGTTTAGCATGTTAGCAGGCTAGCATTTGCCAATTGACACTAAACACAAAGTACAGCTGAAGCTGATGAGCATGACAAAGTGAAAGTTTGGAACACGGGTGTCTGCACCAAGCTGTACAGAGGATCCAAAGTTAAAGAGTGTGAGTCCAGAATGAACTGAGTGTAACGTATCCAGACATATAATAATGTTCCATTCACACACACTAACTGCACAGAAACTGAGACAAACATTTTGTTAGACACACATCAGCTGTTGCCCAGGAACTGAAGGAATCCAACATGGCTGCCAGAAGGTGTGTTAGGCCACCTGTAACCCTCCGCAACAGTGTCGGTCTCGTGTCAATGATGAACCTGTGCCATGTTGTTCCACCACGCTACAATCCCCATGTTCTCTCTGAAGGTGTTTGACATGGACTGGACTTTCCACAGGCGTCATCCTAAAATAAGTCACTGAAGATTTCACAGATGAAGTAGAGGCTGCTGACAATTTGAGACTTCTTTGTAAACTGAGGCTCACCTCATCGTTAATTCTTTGACTAATCAGCCTGAAATGTGTTGGACGGTGGGCTCAGGGCCCCGTGTGACCAAACCCACTTCACAGCCTCTGTGTCCGTCTGTTAAGGACTCACCATGCTCCATGAATAATACTGCACATTGACTGAACACTGCTTGAAATGCCTGAGCTACTGCAAACTGGGAGCCCACCACTCCTGAGTAAACCAGTGAAGTGTTGTTAGTACACTTTACATTAGGGTTGTACCAATGTACCAGAAACGACACACTCGGACCTGAACACTCATTAAAAGCCATGCCAATGGAAATCTTATGATTATAGTTAAGGTGCATTTCTGTGTTCTTCCCAATGATCTACTATTCCTGCTGATGTGTGCACAGTATCAGTGTTTCTGCTCCCTTCAGAAGGTCTTCGACAGAACTATAAAGTCTTCATTTGTTTTGGTCAGGGTGGGTCTGACACAGTTAAGCTAGTATTTTATATACCGTCTGTCAGTATGGCAGTACCAGAGTGGATCCAAGCAGACTCCCAATCAGTTCTGATGATGGATTTGGTTTGGATCGGCTCCAAAGCCCTCTAGTTCAAACCACAGGAATATGAGGTGGGACTGCATTGAAAAGGAGGATAACTTTACTTATTGCTGGGTTTTCCAGACAGTGAGCCAATGGGACCCTGTACTAATGCTGGTACATCTACTCTTATATACAGGCTGGGTCTAACCCCAGCACACTGGGCACCAGAGATTTGGAGACTGACACTTGAGGTTCAACATTTACAGAGATCAACACTGGAAGAGTAAATTAGGATTAAACCATTCATCATTCATTAAAACACACCTTGATGCAGTCCAGAATACTCAGGACATCTCCCCTGACTCTCTGGTCGGCCGTCAGCCAGCATCCAGACCTTAGCCCCTCTCAATTGTAACATTCTTTTCCTCTTTTTAAAAAAAAATGTTTTTCCAATTGGAAATATGCAAAGTGCTCCTCTGGAGTGAGGCAACTTGTGTGCAGAGCATGCACACAATGATTGATCCATGTCTCTCCCATAAAAGATATAATCCACATCCTTTTTTTCCTCTGAAGCTAGGTATCTATACATAATCCATACAGATATTTCAATAGTTTCTGTTTTTATCTATGTTGATTATTATCGTCTCCAGGGGCTAATACCTCTCAGGTACGCCACCATTTCATTAGGAGACGCCGCAAAAAAACAAACAAACTANAAAAAAGAAAGAAGGGGAGGTGGGGGGGAGGGCAACAATCAGAAAAACAATCTAAAAACCCAAATGTAACAAGAAAAGGAACCCAGATTTCTAGATTTCTAGGTACAGAATCTGTGGTTTGGATGCACAAAATGTGCCTCCACCTTCAGATTTGAGTTCTTTTCACTTTCTCAGGACATGTGAGGCCAAGAGGAGCTGCTGGGTAAAAAGGGTTCAGTCTGTGCGTACTGGATAAACAAAGGTATCGAGGGGGGACATGGAGGGGTCAGTGGCAAGTAATGAGATGGGATGGAACTGGGAGGGAAAATCAACTTGCTTCTTTCTGAGTGGAGACCATCGTCCCACTGTGAAGACTGGCTGAGTTTGTAGACGACATCCTTCGACCTGTCAGCTCCCTCCTCGCTGGAGTCCGTATTGACTGCTGGTCCGCTGAAGGTGCAGTCGGGACGTTGCTGCATCCGTCAGTCCTGATTAGTACAACTACAGTATGTCCCGCGCACATCCGTCTGGTAACTGTGAAACAGGAGAGGGCTGACACATGAAATGATGACCTTTTGATGGGGAATGGTGGGAGCTGACAAGCAAAGGAAAAGATTTTCCAGAATCTGATCACATGGGATTTGCTTTTGTACACATCTGCATCTTTTTATCAGTCATTTCCAGTTAATTAGCTCTGATGGTAGCAGGGGGTCTCCTCAAGATTTGGGGGTGCTGCCCGGAACTCCAGGTTGAACGTGTCGGAACTTTAGCGGCGTATCAGTGTGAAAACAGCTCTTGAAACTGGCCCTTTCGACGAGATGATACAAGTATGGGTGCTCTGCTCTCAATTTCAAGAGCAAGCGGAGCAGTTACTAACGTAATATTGTCTGTCTTTGTTCCCATCAGTATTTTCCACTTTGTTACTTCAAGTTAGCGAGCCAACACTTTTTACAAAGCTTCAAAGTTGTTAAACTTTATGTTGCATAGCAACCAGAATGCACCCTGTTGATCTTCTGTTACTAGCAATAGTCACATCTAAGCTTTATACTTGAGTGGAGAAAAAAAATCTTATATGATTGTGGCCACAGGTGGCCCTACAATGATTCACCGTCACTTCCCAAAGTAAAGGAGAGACAGCAGAGAAACAAAAAAAGCACAAAAAATACTTATGAAAGAAAAAAGCATAATGAGTAATAGTAACTGAAGCAAAGATGGTAGTTGCAGGTATAATAATAGCGCTACCAACAGCGATAATAATGGGAATTATAATTGTTAAACAACGCTGACGAAGAAGATTTTTACTATAATAAGGACATTTGAGATGCACTGACAGTTTAGTGTCTTTGTCCGACTTGGTGGGTTTTCATGGGTTGGTTTAAGGTAGGCACACGGACAGGCACTGCATGCGATGGGGGGGTGGGGTGGGGATGTTGGTTGATCTGGGAGTGCTTCAGTATGGGGGTAGGAGGGCAGGATGGGGGTGGCTTCAGAGGGGCAGGAGGAAATGGGTGGGGCTCATTTCTGTCCGGTGATGGACTGCGATATGGATCGAGGTGGGATCATGTCCAACAGGTACTCTCTCTGCCGGTCTGCTAAGCTGGAGCTCTTATGGGCTCCAACTGCCGCTGGGTTCAGATAGGCAATATTTAACCCTGTAAGAACAAGACAGACAAATAAAGAGCATACTGTAAGGTCTATCAACCATTTCTGTATTTGAAATAGGCTTCTATTAGAGACAGGCTGTTAGTCTAATACTTGTTTCTACCATTTATATTTTATTCATATTCTAATAAGATGTCTCCCTCTTTTCTGATCTGCTCAACACTTCCTCTATGTTTACCAGTTATCTTGACAACCTCATCATAATGTCCATTTCCACAGCAATAACTCCACCAGTACAACAGAGTCAAGACATACTCACCACTCTGCTGCTGTCAGAAAAACTGTTCTCACTCACAAATTCATTCCAGTCGCTTTGCTTGCTTTACTTTTATGGGTTTTTTTGTTCAGTGTTAAGATACTGTCAGCAGAAGTCAACACTTCCTGCTAATGGGTTGCATCAACATCCGTCCAGCAGCTCAAAGGGATTTTTTTTTCCTGCTAGGCTTTTAATTTCATTAACTGTGACTCTGAAATAAATGAATGAATGAATGAATGACAGACAAAGTAGAAGTGGTCAGAATGAATTAGTGAATGGGAACGGTATATATGCTGAAAAAGAGACAGTGTTCTCAGCAGAGTATGACATGACTCTCATTGTACTGACAGGATTAGTGCTGTGGAAATGGACATTATACTGAGTTTATCACATGAGCTATTATAGTACAGATCATATCACATTTTGTCAGAAATCTACTATCTTGTTCAATCATGGAGTACTATTGATTACTAATTTGTGAATATGTATCAGCAAGACTTACGGCCGCCTTTGGATCCACTCAGAATCATTTTAAGTGAAGGTGAGCAGTCTGATGAGGTAAATGTTACCAATTTATGAGAATATGCAGCGGTTGAAGTGACTGTGTAACCATCAGGCTGCATCAGTGGGTGTGGAGACATGCTGCATGGTGCTATGTCTGCCAGGTCTGTATAGACACCTTACTATTTTATCATCAGATATATTTGGCCTTTGTCTTTGATACATTGTTTGTATCAAAACTGCATTCGCTTACCAAACGGCACAGTTAACAGCCATGTTAGCAGCACTGTGAGGCAGTGCTTTGAGCTAAATGCTAATATTGGCATGCTAACAGGCTCACAATGACAATGATGTTGGTGTTACGCACGTATAATGTTTACCATGTTCAGAGTCTTAGTTTAGCATGCTAACATTAGCTAAGTAGCAGTAAACACAAAATACAGCTGAGGCTGATGGGAATGTCATCAGTTTTGCAGGTATTTGGTCATAAATCAAAGTATTGGACCAGCTGGACCGGCTTTTGCATTTCTGATTATGTATATCTGAAATGGTCCAGTTTGTGAAATACAGTGCAAATGCAAGAAAAACCTAGAATCAAAGCCTCACAAGTTCTTAAAAGGTCAGGTGACGGGAAAAACTAGGTTCCAGTTCCTGTAGAGGAAAAGGACTAGATGTGAACATTTGAGGAGGAGATCTCAGCAGTATGCCCTTCCATCATTATGGAGAATGTGAGATCTCTGGCTAATAAGATGGACGAGCTGTTGGCCCTGGTGAGGAGTCAGAACGAATATTGGGAGTGCAGTGTAATGTGTTTCACTGAGACCAGTGCTATCTTTTATGCTGCTGCGTACTGGGGCGAAGCGTCTTTAGCCAAAGACTCATACCCCTGAGGAGTTCCACCGAGCAGCACAGGAGATCATTCCTGCCAGTGGCCATCAAACTGTCTAACTGGGTTGTCGCAGTGTGGACGTCAGTGGACTGAGAGGCTGCTGAAGTTTTACTGGACTTACAACAACTTTTTACGGAACTTCTGGCACAGTGCAATACATCTTTGTACCTTTAACTTCCAAGCACATTCATTTTGCACACCATACATCCATCATCCATCCATCCATCCATCCATCATCATCATCATCATCATCTTCTATCTATCCATCATCCATCCATCCATCCATCCATCCATCATCATCTATCTATCCATCATCCATCCATCCATCCATCATCATCTATCTATCCATCATCCATCCGTCCATCCATTATTCATTCATCCGTCCATCCATCCATCATCCATCCATCCATCCATCCATCATCATCTATCTATCCATCATCCATCCGTCCATCCATCATTCATTCATCCGTCCGTCCATCCATCCATCATCCATCCATCATCATCTATCTATCCATCATCCATCCATCCATCATCATCTATCCATCCATCCATCCATCCATCCATATCTCTCTCTAGTAAATCGGTTCCGGCTAAAATAAAGTCGATCAAAATCCGATCCTGTCTTCACTGTACTCTGTGTTTTCCTTTACGACAGCCTACAGTGCAGCATTTCACTGCGTATGTGAGAGAAATGAGTTTGTGAGTGTGAAAAATGATTTGGGTGCACTGGTGCAAGTGACTCTGAGCTCAGACAGAGAGGTTGTCATCTCCTCTCTCCTTCTCATTAGCAAAAAGCAGCAGCGTACAAAACATTCATGTAGCAGCCTCTCATTTTTAGCTGGCACTGACCGTCACTTTCACTGGTTAAAATGACAAACGCCTCTAACAGCAGGTCATGTCAGCTGTCACTAATTAACGGCAATTCTGTGAGTAACTTGATGACAGAACTACATGAAACTCATCTGTTGTCTGGTGTGCTCTCTGCAGCTGGTGTCTGTACTCAACCAAAGACCTTTTGTGAGGGAAGAAGCTCCACTCTGTAACACCACTGCACAATCAGAGTGGACTGAGTCTTTCTGTAGTTCCAACAGTCATACGTCTTCTCTCTAGCTGATCGATTCATGTCAGTTTCAGGAATCACATTCTGTCAGTTAATCTTTCATTCATATCATCTCACTAATTAAGCTGATCAACTTTGTAGCTTTGAACCAGAACTTCAGTATTTGGATCAAGTAGCTCGTGAAACAGATGTTTGAAATAACAGCTGTAGATACTGAATCTGACGATGTGTCAGATACATATTTAATCAACATGTAGGTAAATAGAAGTGTCAGATCAGACACGGTATCAGCAGATACTCAATATTAAGGGACTTGGGTCATGATCGGGACATCTCAGGTGAACATGAGATGAATCAGGCACACAGACACACAGTAGATTCTGCACACTAGGTACCTGGGATGTTGTAGATCTGGCGACGGCTGTCATGCTGCAGTCTATTGCTGCTACTGCTGCTGCTGCTGCCTCCGCCGCTGCCACAGTGCTTGGCACTAGTCATTCCCATGAGGCTGCTGGCCACTGACAGCTGGGAGGCCTGGGCGAAGTTGGACAGGACGCCTCGCGCTGAGTTGGACAGACCTCGCTGCAGGGAAGCCTGAGGCTGGGGAGCCTGAAGACAAGACATTACATTAACTTCACCATCACTGCCACACAGTGCACAAATTACACAGTGGCGGTTAGCAGATGCAGTGCATTACTCTTTAGTCAAAGTACAAAAACCAGAGATTTGCTGGTTACAGCCTAAAACATGCTTAGTTTCTTTGTTTCATGTCATTATAAAATTTGTTTTTTTTGGCTATTAACCCTTGTGGGCCTCTTGTAACTTGTTAGACAACTCAACACGCAATTCAATGAAAATATAATCAATATTCACTGATATAGAGTGAATATAATTGTTAATAGTAGCTCTACTTAATACAAAACACAGTTCACATGAGTGTTGTTCATCAAGAATTCATCATGAGCAGTTTTTTTTCAAAGACCATCATTCCAAACCTACAGGCAGACAAACTAATATAATAATAATTATAGTATAATATGAGAATAATAACACAAGTGAAGGCATGTGAAGATGCATGCTGCAGTTTACCTGGCGGAGGGCATGGTGTCGGATCATGGTGTCAGTCTTGGAGGCGTTGGGGCCAGTAGGGGCCGAGCTGGGAGAGAGGGCCGCCTGCTGTTGCAGCCTCTGTTCAATCTCCTGACATGGAGGAACACATGCGTTTAGGAATTCACATGTATTAGGACATTCACATACATGCATTCATCTACTCCTTGTGGCCAAGCAGTGCTCATTGCACTGTCACAATTCTTTGCTCTCATATCCATTCCTTAAAGGCACAAATGTGCTCAGAATACAGTAAAGAAAACCTTATACCAACTTCACTAGGGTGTAGGACTGGGCGCTAAAATGATGATGATATCTAGTATGTTGTGATAAAACTTTATGTTGACATAAGAAACATTTAATTGAAATCCAAGAAAAATAACTTCTTAGTAGGAAAACTACAAATTAGAGTAGAAAGAATACGGCCATCACAACTGACCTGCTCCTGCTGCAGGGCCTTGACAAAGGCGTTCTTCAGCCTGTTAGTATGCTCTGCCTTCAGAGCCTTCTTCTGATTGGACGTCATGCACTGCTCACAGAGGATTCGCCCGCTCTTCTCTTGCTTCCAATGGGGGGTGAAGTCGGTTCTGCATTGGGCGCAGAAGAAAGGCTCCATGCGGGCCAGCGTCCCTCTGAGTTTACCTACAGAGAAGACAACAGTGACAATCTGAAGCCCAACTGACGTGTTGTATTGGGATCACTGTCTCACTAAGGCAGTTTGTGATGAGCAGACGGCAGATGTAGAAATCTTCTCACATCTTCTCTTAGGTAATGAAGGTAGGTTGTGCTTACACAATCAATGGTGTAGTAGGCTCTGTTTGATCTGAAAAGTCAGCTGCTTACCCTGACTGTCGAGCACGCTCTGCACCACCTCCTCCAGGCCCACCATGTAGATGAACTCGCTGTTGGCGGCAGAGGGCAGGAAGTGGAGGAGTGGGGCGGGGGGTTTGGGAGGAGGGATCTCCAGCAGGGTTTTCTCCAGCTGCTTCCTCAGGGCCAGCTTGGCCGCCGCCTGGCTGCTGACCTGGTCGGCCATGGAGCTCACCCCTCCGCTGGCTGAGCCGGACATAGTGGATGGGCTGACGGCCGAAGTTCCGCCCAGGCCGCCTGCCACCCCGCCGGCCGCCGCCTGCATGTGGGCCAGGTTCATGTACATGGCACTGGAGCTTGAGCGCTGGGAAGCTGCCACCTGCTGGCTGGCCTGCAGGGAGACACACATTCTCTATTGCTTAGCAAAGCATTAAGAGTCTGAATTTTAAGGTTTGAACGCTGCCGTCACAAGCCACAGAAGAAAAAAAAACATCTATACCTTTCATGAGATAAGTCATGAGAAACGTAGTCCTGAGCTACTCTATGTGTTTGTATTATATATCAGTTTCAATATGTCTAATACCCGAGTGGATCCAAGCTCTCTGTCAGATCTGATCCAGTGTTGGTGTTCTCTATCTGTTTGGGTCTGCTCAAGTTGACTGCATTTTGGATTGGGTCTTATTATTCTCAGGTCTATTGGGAGGCAGTCTGGCCCCTTTTGGGTAGAGTCTTCCGTTTTTGAGAATTAATTATATGAGGTCAGAAAAAAGATCAGCACACTGTACTGTTGACTGTTCCTCATCAGGTCCAGAAACACCTGAAGAACCTCTAATGGGAAATCTTTAGGGGGAAATTATGTTTGTTACATGTTGCTAAAAAGCAGAAATATGAAATAAACAACTCTGTGCCATCACAGACAAATGGAGTGATCACACGACTGTTGAGCAAGGTTATGTTGTTTGACTTAATTTTAAGTGATTTACGTTGTTACACACATCAATGTGATTTTAATTATTTTTACTTCTGAACAGAGCCTGGAAGTTCTGGTTTCACTTTGGCTCAGTTTTACTGTAGACTGACTTTTTCCCCCAGTAAAGCATGCTGTGGATATTCTGCATCAGATACCTTTTTCAGCCTGGCTGCTGTGGGCTTGACTGAATGTGCTGCTCTCTCCTACTTGCTCAACTGTTACTGATTCTTGTTAATTTACATTAACACAAATTAACACAACATTAAATCAAAATACAAGAAACAACCATCCCTAAACAGGCAAGAGAAAACCTAACACCTGTGTCAACACTGGGTGTGACATTACTGAATGCAGTGCAGAGCCTAGAGCAGTTAGCCATGCTTGGTATGAATCCATACCTGCTGGTAGCTGACGGCATTGGCCATGCTGCTGGAGCTGGAGCGAGACATGCCAGGCTTGGAGGAGATCCTCTGGCCCTGCAGCTGGGCAGGGTTGGGGGCTATCACTCGCTGGGACATCAGCATGGGCGGCAGGTTGGCATTGGCTGCTGACCTGATGACTGTATGACCCTACAGAAAGGAAAAAAAGGGGTTTGTTCAACATTCTGGTTTTCTTAATAACATCCAACATGTACTACAGAGCTCCTCCTCCTCCATAATAACGAGGCAAGTTAAACTTTTATATATTAACTTAAAAAGCAGTATGCTGAAGTTTGATGTTACGCTGGATCCAGCTCCCAACAGCTCCCAGATGGCAGGTCTGAGTAGGTGGAGGGGGTTAGTAACCTGTTGTTATGTCGCAGTGATATTACTTATTACTCTTACTTAATTATTATTAAAAAAAGAGCTCATCTCTCAGGACTTTGACTGATGACAGACACAAGCTTGCAGAAAGAGCATTAATATGAAAGCCCCAAAAGAAACACTGCATGGTAACAACATTCCACAACAGTGACTGGACTTGTTGGTGTTTGCAGTCCAACAGCATCTACAGAGTGATGAGTTATCTCAGTGTCTGGGGACACCAGGGCCCATTCTTCATACGTGGATAAGCGACATATCCAGATTTGAATGTTGACGACTTGACATCAGTCTGGACTTTTTTTTATGGCATTTCATCTGACATTAAAACTGGAGTTTGTTATTTGAACTCTAAAACTTTAAATTGAATGAACTGCAAAACTCACTTTGCTGAAAATTGTTCATGCAATTTAAAGCTACTTTTTAAGAGATTTTAGTAAGGTGTCATTTTCAAAGCAGGCTTATGATTTTCACTTAAAAGTCTCTTGCACGTCCATCGTCCCACCAAGCACACACCAACATCACTCGTAGTCTGACCACATTCGTTGGTGTTATCTAATGGAAACAGGAATGAAAGTGTAGAAGCAGTGGAAACACTGAGGAGAACAACGTAAAACAAAGTGAAAAAAGCAACAACACAGGGACACATACATTTACGGTATGTCCATGAATCTATGCCCCAGTGCATGCTGGGAGGGTTCCCAACACACCTAACTCATGCAACTGCAATCACATTAGGGCTGAACGATATGTAAAAAAATCAAATTGATTAAATTGTTCAGCCCTAAATCACATGACCAGCACTCAGCCAATCATATGATTGCTGATCATGGTTTCCACTCTCTACTCATTTTGCCTTTATTTCAAAATAAGAGCGCACTGTTATTTAAGATAAATTCATCCAGGATTACCAAATCAAACCTCAAACTGTATTCAAAGAACCAAACTAGCTGGATGAGAATAATCAGGATTATTTTAGCCTGAAAACAGCATGTTAGCCTCTAATAGTTTAACCACATTTGAAGAACAGGGCTCGGGGCTCTATTCTTGTTGCTCAGACAACCTGTGGCAGATACATTTTTAAGCCAGCTTTGTAGAGAAAAAGAGAAAAATCCAGACTTGTGTCGAATCATCAGCAATCAAATCGAGCTAACTCTGGAATCCTCGTAGGAAGACCAGAGCCCAGGACCCCTCGTCATGTCAATGTTTGAAATAGGGTCTGTCTGAATGAGGATCAAGTAGCTGGTGAACAACACAGTAAGCAGTCTATTGCTGTTGTTTTAAATGTGTCTGATATATTGAATCAACATTTCATATCATCCTGTGCTCATCCCATTTTCAGGTTGGAGCTACAGGTTGTCAACATTAAGAAGGTTAACATCACCACTAAAACAGCTGGGGGTCTGTCTTCACAGCCAACACAAGGCGTTATTGATAACGTACATACATTTTGAAAGATAAACATTCATAGATTTAAGGGATTTGAAGAATTTCAACAAGCACATTTGATTAAATGCTATTGAACCACCCTAGCCCTTGCTGCTTGCTGCCAGTTTCTATGTTTACTTAATGTATCTAAATACACAATACAATACAATGAAGTGTCACACTAGGTGTCAGGTGTGCCTACTTTAAACTAACACAGTCTAGTCTAACAGTCCTACCTCTGTGGAGGATCTAATATTTAGTCTACCATCACTGATATAAACTGGGTGGGCAAAATATTAAAAACACCTGACACAATACAAAATAACCTAATCATTTACTAGAACCTTCATGAAGGTAGGATTTGTTGCAGGGCTCTCATATTAGCCTGCACTAGTTTTAGCTGGGTGGACCTAAAAAACTGACAACTGTTTAATACTGCTTAAATCTCCCTTTTAATATATGAGGCACTCATGTTGACATGTTTTACCTCAGACCAGGTTTAGTGAGCATCCGTATCAAAGACTGAGTTCTCTCTTAATGTCCACAGATCCAGTGTATAGTGTTTAGACAGATATTATACACAGTGTGGGCAGCAGAGGGCAGCAGCTGCTTGGTGAGTAAACTGACAACAAACCAGGCAGAACATCACCATCCATACTAAATAAGCTGATAAGACAATCCAGCACACACAAAGACTCTCTCTCTCTCACACACACACTAACACACACACACACACACACACA
>NTHP01000165.1:361827-401109 GCA_003416845.1 Oplegnathus fasciatus
CACACACACACACACACACACACAAAACCACATTGACACATGGTATCCAGATGGCACATTTAAGGCAACTTATTACACATGAGCTTACTAGCCTGCCTGAATACACCTTTATATAAAGGAGTTCAAGGAGTTAAAAGCTGGATTCTCTTACATTCTAATGTTATTTGTATTCTCTGTTTCCTTTAACATGCCTGATGTACTGTACTTCTACTTCTGTTAGTGAATCATTACAACTGTTCTCTGATTGATTTTTTCATCATTTATGGTTTCCCATGTGATGTGCCATAGATAGCCCTACATTGGGAAGCATGCTCTATAGATTTAATGTCTTACTAATGCACTACTTTTGTTGATTGATCCAGGACTTTAGAGAAGTTCATTTTGACAGCCCTGGCACCGACATGTTGCAATACATTCAGCGCGTTTCCTTAACCTGTGCAGACGTGAAGTGACTGCTGTTGATGGTTTTACCTTAAACATGTCCAGGTTGGCCTGGTGCAGGCGCTCCTCAGGGCGAGGTGTTGTTCTGGGACTGGACGCCTCATTGTCCGACAGGATGATGACATCTGGAGACGGAGTTCGTCTGTCATGGTCCGCATCACTACATGGGAAAACAAGAAAAACAAAACATCCACTTAACTTTTGTAACACCTGAAGTGCAGCCAACTCAACCTTATTTTAAACTCCAGTGGAGATTTATAACCGTTCTTACATACTACACAGGGTTTGAAAGATGCGTACACCACTTCTCATGGAAAAGTTGGGATTTATTTAAACAAACTTAACAAGAGAAAGTTTCTCCTGCACAGAAACTCTGACCCATTTTGGAGACTGTGAAACTGGCGACGCAGAAGGTGAAGCAGTGAATTGGAAGCCAGATTTTGTGACCCTTTTTTTCCCATTTCACATTATATCAAATAATAAATTCCATATCCACTTTGTCATCAACATTCAGTTCGCCCTAACTGTCAGAATTGTTCTATACGCACCTCTCTCTTCAATTTCTAAAAGACACGGACCTAACCAAATCTAAAACATTTACGTCTGCCATTTATTATTGAACTATTATTGAACTGTCGAGCAAACCCTCAGAGTGCAGAGAAGACTGCTGGGCTGTATGCATCATGGGTCACGTGGCAGTTTCTGGAAAGTTTTTCACCTCAACCACATTACATAAATGATGGAATTATCATCATCAGTTCCAGAAATCCGAGACGGCATTAAATTTCTACATAGAACTGGAGAACAGAGCGCAGGTCGATTTTTAACAAAATCTTCTAATACTGTGCGTATTTTGTTTACTACGATTTTAATTCCTTTTAAAATAGTTTTGTGCAAAATGACTTCAGCAAACACATGACTGTGCTGCCACCAGGCACCTCCCCCAACATCTCTTCACCACCTGCACACATACATCAACTATAAAAATGAGAGAAACACCAGTATGTAGTACCATTTTGGAATTGCATAGTGTTTTTTAGATAAGTGTGATTTCATCAGCTATGTAACTTGCATGTCTGTACACATGCTTAACCAAGCTGTCTGAATGGCCATCTTCAGGTCTCTCTACAGATGTTTCCTGTCATGTGACTCAGGAGTGGCTTGTTTAGCCTCTCTACCACAAAGCCCTGACGGACTGCTGAGAGGTTTGTCCTTCCTGCAGGTTCCGCCTGTTACGGCGACCACTGGGTTCTTGATCACCTCCCTGACTGAGGCCCTTCTTGTCAGATTACTGAGTTTGGGGGGACGTCTGGCTCTAGGAAGGTGCTTCCAGACTTATTCCATTTCATAATGATGGAGCCCATTGTGCTTCTGGGAACAGTCAAAGTTTCACACGTGGTTTTATACTCTCGCCCAGATCTATGACTCCACAGTTTGATGGTGGAGGTCTACAGAGAGTTGCTTGGCCTTCATGGTTTGGTTTTTGGTGTCACAAGTACTGTGAACTGCGGGACCGTACATACACAGGTGTGTGCCCTTAGAAATCATGTCCAATCTATTGAATTTGCCACAGGTGGACTCAAATCAAGTTGTAGAGACATCTCAAAGATAATCAAAGCTAACAGATCCACCTGAGCTCAATGTGGAGTACCAAACCAAAGGCTCTGAATGCTCAACCTTTATAGTTATAGATTTCCATTTTTGATGTTTAAGATCTTCATCAATTTTGAATTAAATCCATAACACAATTAAAGCTAGGGTAGGCAATTTATTATAGAGGTATTTTTTTGTTTTATTTGTTGAAATTCTCTTTACATCCCGACAGCAATCGATTCGGCCCACATGAAATGATTGAATGGCGTACCTGCCTGTCTACCCGCGCACACTCTGCCCGTGCACTCATTGGGCATGGCCGGAATCTTCCACAAGGCTAGGCAGAAATATTATACAACGTATTATAAGATGTTATGAGTCCAATAGAAAATTCATGTTTGTCAATGTGTCACTGATGGTAACAGGAAAAATGCATAGTATTGCTAACCTTGTTGATGTTTTTAGCTTTGCCTGATATCTAACGTTACCCACAGCTAGCTGGTGCTAACTAGTCAGCAATAAGTTACTGCATCAAACTCAATTTTCAATAAAATTTCCCAATACTAACATGCTACCTTGACAGCTGTGAGTACTAACGACAGCCATGTTTGTTATTTATTGTTGTTCATTATGATAACCAGTGCAGTGCCTGTTCAGAACGGGCCGATTGCTTGGCCTCAGGTATTGTGGCTTGCAGCTTTCCCGAGAACTGCTCATCCAAACAACTTCACATTCGACACTGCACTTCCTTGGGTCCTCAGCAGTACACCTGCCAAGTGTAAAGTTGATCAGATGAACGGTTGTCGAGATTATTGACAGACAGACAGACTCCTTCCATTTACAGTTAGATGTTCTGTGTTTTCCTACATGTGAATGAGACATGAGGTAGTTGGACATGGTTAGCAACGACAACGATGCGCTGCGCTCCTCTCCCCAACGCTTTCTGTGGACTCGTCCTCCAGCAGTAGTCAGGCAGTGTGCTTTCATGTGTTTTGGGGGAGTGGCTTTGGCGGGAGACCTGAAGCGAGGGCTGGGATTTTTTCGATTGGATACTTTCAAACTCTAACTTATTGTTGCTGGTTTCTTCAAAGTTGCCTACACCAGCTTTAAGTGTGCAAAAGTTTCTGACAGAGTGGAATAAGATAATATTCACAACCTTAATGTTAAGGAGTTAAACTGAGATTCCTGTCAGCCCTGTGACTTTAAACTTTGCTCATTTTACACTATCATTACATTTATCATTAATCAAACTCACAGCTGAGCTGGTTTTAATTCATAAAAGTGAAAGTATTTTAGCAAATAGAGCAAAATGTTTTTTGATAATTCTCTCTGCTGCGCCATGCCCAGCCCCACGATTCTGGATCCACACAATAGTTAAAGAGTTTTTGGTGGCAAAAATATACATTTTAGATCAGGTTTTCAAAGTAACAGTAACAAGGGACGAATTATTCATTCTGATTTCAATGAGTGCAATTATCAAACCACAGAGTTGTGATTTTGATTATAGCCTGTGGTCTAATAAGTTATGAAAGGTGAAAAGTTTAACTGGCAAATATGATTTGTAGCCAATTAAGGTCTGTGAGTTGGCCAAACGGCAAAATGAAACTCTTGGCTGTTGTCTGGTTAATAAGCTCTCTGCATGTCTGTGTCTGTACTGCTTACACTTGGCAAAAGATGGTTGTCAGGAAAGAAGAACCACTCTGTATCATTATGATAGACGAAAGCACAGTGAGTGGACTGTGTGGCTTTGCTGTGCAACAAGTCTGTCTCTTGGTTAAACAATCTGCCTGCCTGTCTAAGACCCTGTTACCTGTCCATATTACACTTCATTAATTTTACCATTACTGTACACATGCCTACCACAGTACTAGATTTGAATATATATATATATATATAATTATTATTATCATCATTATTATTATTATATTCCTGTTTTTTAACTTTTGCACTATTCCATGTCATGTCTTGGACTCTCATTTTTACTTGCGTGATTTTCTTTTTATCCATATTCTTTGAGCCTTGTTGGAGGAGCCTGAGAATTAAAAATGTTATTGCCAACGACTGCGTCACTGTACCTGTTGTGCACATGACGATAAAAGAACTTGAGGTTGAACAACTGACCAACGGCTAGAGGATGGTGAACATGATTCAGGGCTGTGCAGTAACTCATTCTGTCTGTGAAGCTTATGTTAGCTCAAGCAATTACAGTACAGAGCTGTAAACACTATCATGTAAACAGAGTCATCAGTCACATGTCAGATATTTTACTTGACTTGGCATTTTGTCACTATTAATGGTAATTCATTGTTAATGTTAAGTTAACTTTGAAGTTGACTTTTCGATGGCTGTCTGGTTTAAACAGAGAAAGATTCTTTTCATTTAGAAACAAGATACGATTGTAATTGTGTGTGGTAGATGTTTGATACTACGTAGTGCTGGCCTGGAGTGATACTTACAATCACAATATTTTAGACATGTTCCCCAAATCATTCAACACTACGAAGAGACAGTGGCTAAAAGTAACTAATTGTAACTAATCACTGAGCCTTCATAAATTCCTGCAGGTGAAAACTTGGAGGAGGAAACGGCAAATCCCTGTAACCTGAATACTGAGTGGTAACCGACCGACCGTCTGATCTGCGTATTAGCGTATTTGGTTACTTTGTAGGAGCGTGGTCTCGTTTGAATGGGATGTAATCAAGGGTTAGGGTTAGTGGAGGGGTGTACATAATGGCAGCACTTTCAAACTGGAAGCTGCAGGTTGATCACAGTGAAGTGACTGTGAACGTCAGGAAAATACCAAACTGTCAGAACACTGCTTCGTTGGTCGTAGCACAGCCACAAAAAAACAGTATGACAACCATGTGCCACTGAAAGCAGCAGTCTGTAGGTTCTCAGTCCGACCAAAGACTCCACCCACTGCTTAGTACCCTTTCAGGTAGATGGGAACTCTGTGAATCAGCTGCTGAGGTGATCAATAGGCCTTTTTCACAGAACACATGTTGACATGTGACAGTAGGAAAATCTCAGGTGGAAGTAATCAAATGACTGATGGCTGAATTCATTTTGAGGGTCCTGGTGTTGTACATGCTGGCTCACTGTCACACTGTGAGAAATCCAAATGTCTGCTATGAAAGAGGACTATTAGAATGAAAACCTGCAGACTGCTGGCACTCTGTGGCACATGGTCGGACACTTCTGCTTTATAGAAGATACAAAGTATTTTCTGCATTTCTGCCTATTTGGAAATATTATTAAAAGCTCACAGCGGTATCTTTAGACAGCGTTGTTCAAAGACACGTGTACATTTTGTCATCTGATAACACATTGTCCTTTGACAGATTACCTTTGATATCAAATCAGAATTTTAACTAGTCCCAAAGATGAATTCTTAACCCCCATTAACTCCCATCCCAGATATAATCCATGGATTAACAGCAGAGAGCTTCTTTCCTCTCTGTACAGACCAGTGTTTCAGAGGGATACAGTTGTTATTTTATTCCCCTGCTGGCCTCCCCAGTCCACTGTGGTTCTTATGTATAAATACTTTATTCTCACCATCTTCTCCCAGCGCTCATATCCACCGGCTCATCCAGGATGTTCTCCTTCCCATTCTTACTGGGTCCAACATGGCCGCCGTGGCCTCCCAGCCTGAGACTCCCATTCAGCTTCTCTTCGTAAGCAGCACCCATTAAGCTCTGGTGGTGAAGGCTGCTGGCTCCAGGGCCCTTCCCATCTCCCAGGGGCCCTGCGACCTCCAGGGCTGCTAGGTCAGCTAGGTCCTTGCGTTTAAGTAGTGCCAGCATCTTGAGGCGCTCCATGGCCTCGTGGCCCTCCATTTTGAGGCGCTTGGCCAGTGCCTCCTCTCGCTCGCTGGGTGACTCCAGGCCTCGCTTCAGCAGGTTGAGCCTCAGCGCCTCCTCAGACATCCGCTCCATCCTGAAGCAGACAAGAGTGGACAGAAGGGTTAGCAGAGTCACATCAAACATCAACTACCAGGATCTCAACGATACAGCTATAAACACATTTGATGTCTGACGTGGTTGGACAGCAAGTCATCTGAGTTCTTTTCTATCTTAACCAGGTCCTTATTGTTCCTTACAAAAGTTATTATATCATCATTAAAAGTATTACGACTTTTTGCATGTCTTTATGCTTCCATAACTACTATGCTACTTTTATAGTAGTAAATGAACTGCATCTGTTTCCACCTGGTCTTAACATGCGATTGGTTTTTGGACATTCTTATCAGGATCAGGAAAAGCACAATGAAATGCAGGTGTGAATACACACAGAACACACTGCAATCAGAATGCGAATGGATCAGCTAGACCAACACACCTGGAGTTTGTGCCAGATGTATAATGACACGCTAAACAACCTCCTCTACTTTGAACTATGAGCAGGACACACACTTTTTTTTTCTTGGACTGGGGGGCACATGACAAATGAAAATACTGAAGTCGAACCCTCCCCCCTCCGAGTCAATGCATCAGCCTTTAGTGTCGACTCTGAGTCGACTCTGAATATCCTAATTTGGGTACAGCCCCTGTCAGGGGGTCACCCAAATCCTTAGGACTCATCCTCAGCACAAGTCTCTTGGCTAGCGCAGCGAAAGAAATCCAACAGTGTGCAATGAGGTAGAGTAGGGAGCGTTCCATGTCCAACACCACCTGAGTCAAAGGTTTTTAACACACCAATATAACCCCAGTGACCTGAGAATCAGTGCAGTGAAATACCAGGATGCAACAGGGATAAATAAATAACCAGACAATATGAGCAGCTGATGGTAAGCTCATTCAGATGGAAGTGGGTTAAACACAGTGGGCTAAGAATAGCCTGGATCTCTGTACTTGACGGTGACAAATACATTTGAGAAATGTTTGATGCCTCTGTGTGCGTGTGTGTTACCATGTGATTCATACCAGCAAGGAAGACTTTTGTGAAGATGACAACAAGCCAAGTCTTATGAGCACATTAGCTTAGTCATGTGACCGTCTTCAGCACGGGGGCTGACAGAGCAGTGAACCAATCAAGATGCTGCAGCAGGGCACGAGCTGGCAGAGGAAATGACAAAGCAGAAACACTCACTGTTGACTTCCTGCAGGCCCACTTTCAAATCCACTACTTTTTTAAACTCTTACTGCAGATGTTGCAGAGCACTGAAGGAAACCTACAGTGTATATGATGGACAAAATAACTGGAACCTCTATACAATATAGTGCAATCCAACAGAACAACACTGCAACAAACACAACCTTTACAACTGTATAGTTTAGAACTTTCAGTCGTTATTGAAAGAGTTGTGACCACAGGAATCTTTCCCACTGCTAACGTGTGAACGCAGCATATTGCTCTAGCGTGAGTAAGAAACTAATATCAAGAGGCAGACTGTATTACAGTCACATAAAGCCACAACAGCTTTAGGAAGGGGCTCTAATATATCAACCCCAACAAGTCACAATATGAAGAAAATAGATGGAGCATTTCTGAGACACTAAATGTTATGACACGTGTACAGGCAGCTAAGCTAACAGTGATTCTAACAATGTTAGCCATGACATGCTACAGGATACACATTCAGCAGCTAAAGCACTGCTATAAAGCTGTCAGTACTCATAACCAGAGTGAGCTCCACCTGTGTGAACACCTGAAAAGGTTCACTAATCTATGTCTCACTGGAAATGCTCCGTGCTTCACTTCCCCTTATGTAAAGCAAAGACACTCATCTCAATAAACCAAACAGTTGAAATCTTATTTGCAGAGTTCAAACTTTATGTAATAGTTTATGCAAGATGGAGGCTGTGCTTACTATAATAGCAGATGGTTAGATTGAACACAACTCAAAAACAATGACTACAGCTGCAAAGAAGGCCGGGCCCACCAAACCAGCGGTGGTTACCGTCATCAAACTTTGAACCAAGGAAGAGTGCTACAAGGCAATTCTCACATCAGGGCCACAGTGATGCCCTGGCATCCAGCAGCCAGACACATTTTAAGACAAACCATTGTAAAAAAGAAAGAGCGTTTCCTGAGCACCTATTCACAAACAAACATGTTTTTAACGGTTCCAAGAGACGGATTTTTAAGGGCAAACATACGAGCCGCGTACCAGTGATTTGGCATGTACAGTATTAGCCCACTTTCTACAAATCATGAACAGTTCATATTAATGCCGACAACTGTGCAAATCACAGGTTTACATGTATTTCCATACTTCATGAAATCAACATTATGTACAATAGGTATATACACTGTATATATATATATATATATCTATATATATATATACACACACACACACATATGTATATACACATATATATACACACACACACACACACACATATGTATATACACATATATACACACACACACACACACACACACATATATATATACATACACACACACACACACACACACACACACACACACACACACACACACTATACAGCAAATAAAACATATCCTGTTCTCCGCATTTTCTGTTTGACTGTTTGGTACGAGTAATTGGAACCAGTGAGTCGTTTTTCTAGGTGTGAGCAACTAAATCTGCAGGCTTCTCCTCCATCATGACAGACGGTACATCATGTGTGTGGCCAGACTAACATGCAAATGGATGCTTTCATTTCCAGCACTGCACCACGCCATTAACGACACCTGGACCAACACCGAATTTGGCAAAAATGTCATGCGCGGCGGAGCGTCAGTGACTGTAATTCAGACAGAGATTTAATTGGTCCCGTTATCACTTAATCAGCTTCCTATTAGCAGATTACTCCTGCTGGTGTCGTTCTATCGTTTCCCCTCATCTATTGTATCATGGTGCTGTGGCTGCCACCGCTCTAATCTGTTCATTCCGTCCTCCTCTAACGTCTCTGTTATCCTCCTCACATCTACAGCAGCCTCTTTAATGCAGGGAGGAGTCTTAATGATCGCACAATACGGGCCTCCCCGCCACTTCTTCTTCTCTAATTAATTTGTGACGCAGCTGCAGAGCCCAGTCATCGCCTCCATTTGCTGAGAGAAAAACACAAGCAGCTCCTGCAACCTCTCGGCCGAGCCTCCACCTTTAATGAGCCAGAGAGCACCGCTGAGAATGGCGCTGATGAGCCAATCAGGGTCGGCCTTGCGCTGCGCGTCAGTAACTGGCACCCCACACCCTTCCCCTCCCCCTCCTCCCGGCCACTGCCGCCGCTGACTGCCTTTACATAATATAATGACTGTTTCAGTCAGCTGCTACACAAGCCACACACTCTTTCTCCCTCTTTCTCCTCAACCACACCCCCTCCCCCTCCCACAATCCCTCCCACCCCACACCCCTGGCTTTGGGCGCTCTGCCAGGCCAATGCAATAAAGGAAAAAGAAAAGAAAAAGAGACATGGCGAGAGAGAGGTAGAAAGAGTCAGGGTGGAGGTTGATAGAGGGCGAATGAAGCTCCACCTAGAGCCAAAATCACACTTTTCTTAACACCGAGACAAAGTTGGACAGGTTAGACATCTTATTCAAAAATGTGACGAAGAACCAGAGAAGTAGCCCTCTGATAGTAGTAGGGGGCAGGGTAGTAGTAGTAGTAGCCCCCTTCAAATTTGAAAATTTGAAATCAGCTCTCTGTCATAAAACAGCAGCTAGACGGTGCCCAGACATTCACGTACAGCACAGCATTCCAACAGAAGGCAGGATTTTGTAACCCCCTCTCCTGCTCCAGCTGTACAGTACCACAAAGAAACCCCTCCCTGCTCCTCTACCCTCCCCCAATTCCTCAAACCCTCCGTCTTTTCCTCCCCCCTCTTTCACTGTAAAAATAAACACACGCTAACTTTCAGGGGCCCCTTAAATGTAGCCAGAGCTGAGGGCTTCATTTGTCTGTGTAGGCATGTGTGCACGGGCGTGTGTGTATATGGGGGGTAATAAAGGAGTGACACAGCCAAGACACACCGAGAGCGGAGGGATTTTTTTCTTCATCTTGCGCTATCCTCACACAAGTCTTTGTGTGTAGGCTGTGTGTGTGTACAGGGCTAGAAAGGAGGCAGAGATGGCAGCTCTCTCCTGACATAATGCCAACTCTTAATCCCCCCCACCCCCCCACACACACCATGTTCTTTATGCACAGAACTGTCGATCAGATGGCTGCTGCTAAAATGTCCTCCTCAGAATGAAACCAGCGGTCTTTCATGGTCACACTCCTTCTTTAAGTCCACAGCAGAGAGCCCGCTCCTGTCCTGTCCTGTCCTGTCCTGGTCTGTCCTGTGTGGCTCAACACCAGGTTAACACCGTTTGGCAAACGGGCCCATTGTCAGCTGACTGAGCTTAATGGTAATAAGGCCATTTGCAAATGCACTGTGGAATCTGCTGCTCATTTCACGCATGATCTGCATCATGACAATTAATTTGGCTGATGCAACTCCACTCCTCCCAGTCCGCCTCCTGTCTCTCCACCACCTCCACCTTCTCCTTTTCCTGGACTCCTGGCTTTTTACACACGACCGGGGAAGCGTTCTGTGTTTCATTTTTCAACAGTTTGATTCATCGGTGGATGTCAGGCTTATCGCTGAGGTGCAGGAGCCAGATGTGTCAGCCCTGACTTCCCATCTCTACCCGAAGACAAAAAAGAAAAAAAAATGTGCAACTACTGATCCGGTGCTGTGAATCACCAACCGCCTCCATTTGTACCATTAATCCGACTGTCGAAATGGTGGTGATGGGTGCAAAATGGCGGCTGTGGCACAAAACTGGCAGGACCCTGAACCCAAATCAATATTATGTCAGGCTACACAGGCCACCTCTTTACTTATTCTTTGATCAGATAGTTTTGGATTTAAATAATAAAATTTTTACACTGGATTCCCGTTTTTCTTTTCCTTAGAAACCACGGCGCAGGTAGTACTGGTAAAATTATTTTAGGTCTACGGGATTTAATTACCACTAAGTCTTATGGCTGTACCAGCCACTAAGCAGGGATTCAGAAAAAAAAAAACAGCCCTGCGTTAAATCAGCAGAAGGCTGTGTTGATGGGGGCATGTTGTTCAAGATACCGGTAAGATAGTATATGATCCAGGAAGTCCAGTAACAGATAAATGAGTTTAAATGGAACCAAGGGCTGCGTTTTTTCACGCAGGGCTCAAGCCCGCCTGGACGAGGCCGAACAGTCCACACGTCAGAGGTGCCTTCCATTGCCACAAGAAAAGGATGCAGGCCTCATCTGGAACCCGAATGAGCTTGACTAACCTTTTACCGTCGCTCCGCGTCCAACAACCATTCACTGACCTGGTTGGTTTCAGGTCATTTAGGTCAACAAACAGACATAGACAAAACTAAACCACAATACTTCAGGGATGAGGGTCATCAATCATTGTCCATCACAGTCTCAACGAAAAGTTGTTCTTTGCATTCATCTGTGGCACGCCACTCACAAGCAGCTCATATTACGCAAGACCCGCCCTCTTGAGGATGGCAACCAATCCAAAATATCCAAAATAAAAGACAACCTGTGGCACTATACAAGTAAAGGTTATTATTTTCTTATCATAACGGTTGTGTTCAGATAACATTTAAATTGGTACTCCAGTGATTTAGTACTTTTATAAAGTTGGGGGACATGCCAGAGACATGAATGTTCTAAATCTTTGCAGCAGAGACTGAAAATATCCTAACTTTTAGTCCCTGGTATTAGACGGGACCCGATGGGACCCGATGGGACCCGACAGACTGAGTCACTTCGGGCTGGGTTCGGCCCATTTTTTTTTTTTTTTATAGGCTGGGCTCGGGTCGGACTCGGGCACATTTAACTTCTCTCATTTCATTGTGCCCATATAAGCGCAGAGCACATAGGCCACTGTATGAAACATTGTTATATTGATTATATTATAAATATTAAAGCCTACATATGCATTTTTATTCTCGTGCATTACATGTGTTAGTTCAGTTGACCATTCAGAGCATCAGGGAGAAGTTGGAGAGTGGGGAGTTCATGAAAGTTCCTAATGCTTCTGGAAAAGCTGGGCCTGGGAAAGTTGCCCCCTTTGCCTGGTTGGTAATACAGTCTTGGGTGTTGGTGCGGAAATTCTGGTATCATCTTGGCACTGGTGTCAAACATCTTCAAGCAATACCCAGTCCTACCGCCAAAGTGCATTTCCTTATTAGTCAATGTACTGTATACATTACAGCACTGTATACATTACAGTGCTGTGTGCAACTGTGATACAGCATTAAACTTCTGCTCATCTACAAATAAATGGTTAAAAGAAAAAGAAAGAAGAAAATATAAAACTCACTTTCAAAACATAATTAGGACGATTTACCTTTATGCTTCAGCTCTGTCTCACCTCAGTTCTGTTTCATTGGTACAATCAGACAGTGTGACGAGTCAACAGACAAGAGCAGATTTATAGTTTGAGTGTAAGATGGGAACAAAATGGCTGCCGTGGACAATCCCAGCAAGATCCCCTAAGATGCATGATGCCTGCAGTCCACATTAACAGTTCGTATCATATAGAGTAGCACGAGGGCAGCCATCAGCAATTCTTACTGCTGGCATATAGGTCATGGTAATTGTGGCAGTGCCGAGCTTTAGGCTGTGTACGGTCGGGCTTTGTGCTGAGGTCACACAGGGTGAACAGCAGAAAGCTCTGTACTCATCACACCGAACGTACGCAGTATCCGGCTACGCGCCAATGTCCAATACAAATGCTTTAATGGTGGAGTGTTTGTTCTTCATCAGCAACATTTATTATAGAGTTGTTTTTTTGACATGTTTTCACGTTTTACAGCATAAATACAGCTCATTTAACAGATGCTTTTTGGCTGTATTGAATATGATATTTTGTTGCTTCCAAGTTTCTCTCATTCATTTCAAATATCATGTATTCGTTCAGTTGTATGACAACAGAAAAATACGTAAACCAGAACAACTACATGGTGAATTCAGCGGCATTAAAACACAGTGAAGATTACCACAGAGAGCAGGAGACAACACAAACACCAAAAACTAGTTTTGCTGTTCAGTGCGTCTGTTTTGTAAAATGCTGTCTTAACCCTCCACCTGTTGTCTACTGGACCCGCTGTTCTGTCTGGGTCACCTTCTCACCTGTATTGGTGCTCCACCAGTTGCAGTGGTTTGTAATTTTTTTGCCCTTGCTGAGGAGGTGAGATTTTTGGTCTTGAAAAGTAAAAATTTTATCAGAAACAAATTAAAAGCATCATTAAAAATGACCTTAAACTCAAATGCCAATAAATCCAGGCATTTATATACATTCACAAGTGAATTTCATGCTTAAGAGATGCAAGAAATATACCTGCCGCATAAAGAGAGTAGAGTGGGGAAAAGAGCCTGGCGGAGACACAGACAGAGACAGAGAGACAGGCAGAGAGACACAAGAATGACAGCGGATTGTCTTCGGCAGCAGCAACGCAGCCTGATGCCTTGTACATTGGCCGTCACTGTTGTGGACTATATGTTCACATGGAACTGAATGTAATGATACAACAGTTGGATTTTAATCAACTCCCCAATAAGAGGGAGAGAGAGAGAAAGAAAAGAAAGACAGAACGAGAGAGGGGAACAGAAAGTGTTCATGTATGGGCAAGTGAGAGAGACTAGAGGGTGTGTATGAACAGAGAGAGAGATGAAAGAGAAACTTAACTTGTATTTGATCATTCTTGGATATAATTCAATGCATTTCTCCGGTTTATCAGTTACAAGTAGTCTTTGCTAATGTTGACAGAATAACCAGTGGCAGTTGTCTCATATGAATAGGTCCAAATGTAGTGTATGTAGAACCAGGTTGAGTAGACCCGCGTCACACACGTCTCCTCCATGAGAAGAGCTATAAATGGGGCCAGAACGTTGGCTGGGAGCATTAAGTGTGGTTCACAGTGTTCTGTGCAAGAAACTGAAAATCATGACAAAATGGCTCAAACAGTTTGTAGCTGTGGGATTCATGCTGTGGTTCACCTGTGGCCACACCAACTTAAGCTGCGTGGATTGGTTGTTGAGGTCGTTAACATTATTTATGTGGTTTTCTTAAAATTATTTTGCATTTAATGGAACATGCCTACCATGACAGTGTCTGAACTTTCAGGAGAAAAGTTGGACTAAAATATAGTGCTCAAGTGTTACTGGATGCTTGTACCACTCTAGTCACCACACACAGAGTCGAGATAATCATAATTTGGAATCAAGTTTGCTGTACTTTTAAAGTGTTCAAGGACCGCCATCTTGGACAGGAAGTTTTCACAGCCACCAACTACAGAGCTGTTGCGTTGTTCTGACGTGATATTATACAGTTGGCAACTTTGAAATGGTACACAGACCTACATCAAACTGTTCATGCAGTGACAGTGTTGATACACCCCCAACACGATTCACCGGCATCATCAAGATGCACAGTGATAGACAGTCATAGAATACATAGGCCTCATTTTTAATTCAATAATGTGTGGGAATTCATGAGAATATGAAAAGGATGCACAATCTTGCAATGTTAGGACATTTTGTGGTTCAGTATATGGATCCAGATTCCCACTAAATCTTTTACTTTAAGACCAAAAACCTCACCCTGTCAGTGAGGGCCAAAAAATACAAACCAATGCAACTGGTGGAGCACCAGTGCAGGTGAGGAGGTGGTGTAGACTAAACAGCTGGTCCAGCAGACAACAGGTGGAGGATGAAGACGGCATTTCAGAAAACAGACACACTGAACCAAAGTCAAGATTATTCTCAACAACAACTGGTCCAAAGACTACATGGAAACCAACAGTTGTTTTAATCATGGGCAAGTTTCCACAGTATACACTGTCCAGCAATTCACTCAGACCCATGTGGTTATTAAAAATAATGCACTCCACTGAAGCAAACCCAGCAGCCTCAGCATCATGTATTATTTGCTCATATGCAGGCAGCTCATCATGAAACCCTAAAAGAATTACAGAAACAGAGAGAGCATGGACACTTCTATCTGTATTTGGGTTTCATTGATGCTGCTGCACCTTTGTCAGACCTTTTCCTGACCGGCTCATGTCCTGTCTTACAGGAGCTGCTGTGTGTGTGGTGGACACTGCTTGTTGCTAATCATACCAACAGTCCTTCAGGTAACTACCAGAGGCAGCTACCATCTGGCTTCTTTAGCCAGCGCTAGAAAAGATGGAGAGATGTCCGGGAACAACAAACCCCTCCCTGTGCCAACAGGAGGCAGTGGCTCAGTTCGCTGGTCCAGCTGACACACTGGAGCAGCATCTCAACAACACACACACACGCAGACAGGCTGCCTGGCTGTAAAGGATGTTGATGACAAGGCTGCTGGGAATATGACCAAAATTTGCATATGGCCAGTTTTTGACACTAATGAGGCCAATCAGAATGGAGCCCATAGCAACAGAGTTGTAATTGGTTGTGTGGGGCGGCTCAGGAGTTGATGGTTGTGGGATGCAGATTCAGAGCCAATGGGAGTTGAGAGAAGGATGCTGGTGGTGTTTTGTTGTTGGCTGAATTTGAGTGGTGCGCACTCCGCACAGAAGTCACATCCAGCAGGACCGCAGTGTGATAATTACACACACCTTCACCTGCTGACTGTGGATACACAGCACGTAAGACAAAACACACACCTAGCGCTCAGACATAACGCTGCTCTTTATTAAACTAGACAACAGCTCATTGTGGGCGTTGCTATGACAACCAGTCGTCTATTTTTAAGCCGTGCCACTAATCAATTCCTGTTCTGCTGTCGCCTGAGGGGTGGGGGTGGGGGTGTGCATGTGCGTGTGAGGGTGGAGGGTACTGATGGGAGGGGATGGGGGGCAGTGGTAGGGGGCAAAGGGGAGGAGGAGGAGGAGGGTGCAGTTGGAGACAAAGGGCATAGCAAAAGAAGTGAGAGAAAGAAACAGTGTTGAGGATTCATCTCATACCAACACACTCCACACAGCTGAATGTTTCCACACCAACCAAACTACTGCTGAAACCATTAGTCTGTTAATCCATTAGAAG
This sequence comes from Oplegnathus fasciatus, assembly GCA_003416845.1. Lineage (NCBI taxonomy): Eukaryota > Metazoa > Chordata > Actinopteri > Centrarchiformes > Oplegnathidae > Oplegnathus > Oplegnathus fasciatus. Next base: position 377,846 of record NTHP01000165.1, read on the forward strand.
CTTATCTGGTGGTCATTTTGATAACTGGTTAATCGCTTTGAACCATTCAGTCAGTACCAAATAGCATTTACTGGTTACAGCCTCTCCACTGTGAGGACTGTTTCTCATTATTTTGGACTGTTGGTCAGATGAAATAAGCTTAATAACATCACTTCCAGCTCTGAGAACTTGTTATGGCATTTGTCATTATTTCTGTTATTCTACAGACAAAAAATAATCCACTACTTAAAAGAGTAGAAAACGAATCTGTAATTAAACTGATGGTTAGTTGCAGCTAGAGATGTCCTGAGTCCATCATAAGGATCAGTATCAGAGTGGATCCAGGCATATTTCAAAGGATCGGTATCGAGTAAAATGAAGCAGATCGCAATCTGACCCTTTTTTCTTTTACTGAACTCTGCTGTGTGTCGTCCACCTCAGTCTGCTTGTGTCACAGCTCTGCTCTCCTTAATGACAGCCGGGCTCCATAGTGCGAACATCTGACTGCATACGAGTGAAAATTAGAGTGTGTGAATGTGAAAAATGATTTGGGTGCAATACTGAGTGACTCGGAGGTCAGACACTGAGGTTGGCAGAACGCACAGATTCAGTAAGCTATGACTCCAACGAGTCTGTCATTTCTCCTCTCTCTTTCTTATTGACAAAGAGCAGTTTACAAAACATTCATGTCGCAGCTTCTCATTTTTACCTTTCACTGGTTAAAATGACTGTAACTCAATAGCTCTGAATCACGAGTAACTTGTGAAAAACAAGGAGTAAGAGCCAGTAGGCTACACGTGTTGTTCATTATACATATTTAATCAACATGTCATATCAGGTTGTAGCTACAGCTTGTCAACATTAATTAGGCTGCCATTAAAAACTGTTTCTGCCTCTTAGCCAACAAATTGTGATTACAGATGTAGAGTCAACCTAAATAGATTTGATAAGGGATAAGAAAGGATTTGGATTTGTTACACTGATTTGATATTCGATTCAGATTCAATGAAGTGCTACTGAACCCCAACCTTAGTGAGCGGCTTCACCTGGAGGGCATAACATGCTCACAGTTCTACACCCCAACCTCCACCATGAAAGCAACCGGACCAATCAGTGACAAAGAAATTATCCCTAGCCAGCTCCCCACCAATTAACACTGCCAGGTGATGCCCAGGTGAAATATAACTATTAGGGGTGTCTATGTCTCACGTGATTTGATACACATCTCAATACACAGTTCATAACCTAATACAACAATGATCTGCCCATTAGTTGTTGATCATTTGGAATGATAGGAAAGGTCATATATGATGGAAAGGGACAGACATCCTCCAAAGAAAGGGTTCATAGCAACCTGCCACTTGGATGATGCAATGTGTATGTAAGTGGAAACTGTTAAGGGTTACAACAGAGAAAAGTGTTCATTATAAGCAGTCGGACTCGTTCCCCCGGGATCATGAATATTTACAACATATTTTATAGTAAACCACAAACTGGACAGTCTGACCTGAGGATGATGCAAAAGGAAAAACCTGGGGGTCACCGAAAACATCAGGAGAAGAAGAATAATTACTTATATGGGGCTGCCATGTAACAGCACTTAGGGGTTTGGTCAAGGACACCTCAGCAGTGCCCAGGTGATGTGCTGTGGACTGGTGTCCACACTCCGTACTGTGGTCTGTAGTGGACTTGAACCGGTGACCCTCCGGTTCCCGAGCCAAGTCCCCACAGACTGAGCTACTGCCATCCCACGAGCTCCTCTGGGGACAATGAATATCCACAACAAACTCCACAGAGATCTGGAGTTTTCGAGGGACCATGTCACAGAGGTGTTTCGCTGGGCAGAACGACAGATATCACCATCCAAAAATGGTCAACATCTTGGTGGAATAATTGCTCAACTATCCCTGTGTCCTACCACCTGCAAGGCAGGGAGCTCCTCCCACCAAACCAAATGATGAAGGAAGAGTCTTTTGGAAGCTATGAAAAAAGGACAGAAAGTTGGACACTAATGATCAATGAGATTCAGCTCGGGAGTTTCTCAACTGATGATTCGAAGCATTTAGGGGGCAGCCCAGCAGACGCAATGAGGGTAGACTACATATTAGAAACACATGTCAGTGTAACACAATACAGTTAAACAGTAAAATGACTATGGCAGGGCCAAATGATTAACCCTTTTTACATCAAAAGTGAGAGCCGCACTTTAATTGTGTTATAAACGATGACTTAGCAAGCTCTAGAAAATGTGAGTAAGTCAATTTCTCTGCCTAAAAAGACAACTGTGGTTGGCAGGTTTAGTCAGCTGTAACTAATATAACATTAATATATTAACTCTGTGAGTTTGCCAAACTTCTCTGGTTAATGTGCTAATAAGTGTGTACGATTTACATTCGGACACAATAAAGTCTAGGTGACTGACTGGCTGATTTGAAAAAAAGATGTGATTATGCTTGATACAAACCTTTCATTCAAGCATTAATTTTAATTCTGTGTACTTAAAAAAAACTGGCAACTGAGTGTACTATATGTCAATGTATGCATAATTAGATATACAATAATGCAGTTGTGTATATATATATAGTTTGGTAACATGAGGTATCAATGGATGTTTATGGTTTAATAGAATAAAATCATAAAAACAATAAAGAAGTCAGGTGGACTACTGTGATCCTTTGTGTTGAAGCGAGAGCTCTTTTAAGTGCTCCCTCTATGAAAGGCCAGAAAAGAAAAACTATCCACTAAAAATGTAAATGTTGTTTTGTTCCCTGAGGTCCCTAACCCTAAACAGGGAAACTATTTACAGAAAAATGTCACTAATTATTCCTTATTGTCAGACAACAGAGGTGTGTGTTTCTTGTTGCTGTGGCACTCCTGCTGCAAATTAGCCTCATGTTCCTTTAAAAAAAAAAGGCACAGACGTAATTTTCTCTCTCTGTTTTTTTTAATTTATTTATTTTTGCCCAGGGAACAGAGCACAGTCAAAACGCATTGAGCCAGTCTGAGCCGGTTTGTAACCTCAGGGTATGGAATTATCTCTTAATATGTAGCCGTTAGTGGTCAAGACGTCACACAGTAAGACAGTCAGAGGGAGAGAAAGAGAACCAGGGTGGGAGGTGAGGGGGAGGAGGAGGAGCAGTCCCGGTGTTTTCAGAGCAGAAAGAGGAAAATCTCTTCCTTTAAGAGCTGGCACTTTGACAAGAAAAGACTGAGTGCAGAACTTCAGACCACAGGGTGGGGCAGACACTGTTTCACCAGCCAAACGAGAGAAAAAGAGGAAAGAAAAAAGCAGCGGGAACACGAGACATTTAGTCAGAGCGAGGCACACAGAGGTAGCACAGACATCTTAAAATGGGGCTCAATGTGGCAGCCAGGAGGAGTATCAATACACGGCCGAGACAATCAAGCACATATAGAGGATCACACACATGTTAACACACAACACTCATCAGCGGAGTGATATTAGCTACACTAATCCCTGACAGTCAACACCACTGAATTACACAAAGACAGAGCAGGGCTCAAATTCAGCGTCACGTCACATTGCATTCTGGGTATTTCAGGGGCTAATGCATCATTGTTGGATGCTGGTGTTTGTCTACATATGAAGCAAATGTTATGGATGCTACTTTTAGGCACATCACAGCAGTGAGTGAAAAATGAAAACTGAACAATGAAATGGATGGAACGTGTGCAGAGGTGGGTAGTAACAAGTTACTTTTACTCCGTTACATCTACGCCCCCTCATTATTATTATTAGTTTCTTTGACAGGGACGGTGTACATTAATAAACATTGCTGTAAATGCACCACATTTTTAATCTCTAGTCCCTGGACAGATGTTACAAAGTCATGACTCTGTTCATTGGAGAATAATGGCTGAAGCTCCAGCGGGAGATCCAGATGAGACAAAACATCCTTGGCCTCACTTCTTTCTTTTGCCACTGTCAGAGTATGGTGTTCAAATAGCACTAGTAGCTAATATTAACAGACCACAGAGCAGCGAGCTCCAGTTGTGAATGCTGGTCTGAGGTCAGCTCCTGACAGAGGGCAGTAAGTGTGTGTATGGTGTTAATGCCAATAGTTTAATACTATATACACAGAACTAGAACTACTCCTGTTTTCTGTCGCAATGTGACTTTACGACTGTATTAACATTTAACTAGTCATGGTCATTCATGTACCGGATGAAGAGAGATGTTTATTTTATGCAGACATGACTGATGTAATGTTTCAACCACCGATGGTCCACCTCAGGTAAAAGTGAAGAAGTGAACACACCTATATTTAACATGCTATTCATGATGAAACGTCACCTCATTATCTCCTAATGAGTCTAAACGAGTCTTCTGATATTAGACATTTTCTTCAAAAATGTCCAACTTACTCTTGGCCTCATATTCTTATTTGGTTAAGAAATGTTTTAACAGTGCTCCTTTTGACATACCCCAATAATATGTCAGAATTATGCCAGCTATAGATGTGTCTCACCAGTCTGACTCTATTATCAGTATGAGATTAGAAACTGATTTGGCCACGTCTGTAGCTAATCTTACAGTAGATACTGGGATAATAAAAGTTTAAAGGACACTGTAACATGTTGATACTCTTAGTTATAGACGAGACGGGCCATACATATCTGATTTGCTGATTTATTTATTCCCACCATCTGTGGTTGAAATGATGTCGGTCATATGCACATAAAATAGAAGAAGTGGGAAAAGGACAGTTACTCGCTACTTTTTCAGTAGACACTTTTATACTCTAACTCAACTCTGTTGCCAAGGTCAAGAATGAACTTAGAGACAAATCATTTTTTACGTAATTTATCAAGTAAAATGGCTGCAGTTCCTTCAGCGTGAGGATTTGTTGCTCGTCTCTGAAGAGATTCAGTTTAGAACGATAACCGATAACAGTTTTGGACTTTTGGGCGGACAAAACAAGACATCTGACAATGTCATTTTGAGCTTTTTGTGGAAAAAAATGTGATGGACATTTTTCACAACTTTCTGACATTTTAGAGACAAAACGATTACTTGAGGAAATAATCTGCAGATTAATCAATGATTAAGATAATCATTAGTTGCGGCCCTAAAATGGTCTTAAGAATCTGACCAGGCATTTGATGCCAACGTTCAGCACTTCAGTTTGCCATACTTGGTGCCACGGACACATCGTGGTCGGTATGAATAAAGTACTGAGGTTCAACACCCAGTCTGAATCATTATATACGCTGGTAACAAACACAATGTGGAACTTCAACCATCCTATTTGACCTCACCATTTAGCATTAATAAGAACTTTTGTAACATACTATAGCACAGCATAATGTAGTTGTAAGGACATACAATATGCTGTAATTGTTTGAAAAGCATTTGTAAAGATCTATACATCTTCTATGCAGCATTCATATCTGGTGCACAAATCAATAAATGTAAGAAACGTGATCAGCTAACAATATGAACCTGAAGAAATAAATTCAGTATCTGTATCAACAAGCAGCTGCTAGTTAACTGGGTGCTCCTCCATTACTGACCAGAGTAGCCAAAACAATCTCCAACTCAACTGCTGACAGTCGAGAGCACAAATTCATTAATTTGACAGCATGGTTGAACTCATTTGTGTGCATAAGTTACTAATTCAAGAGCACAAACTATGAAATTGTGTGCAAAAATGTGTTTTCTTTTTCCTGGTGACACCTGCCGGGCTCTATCATTTCAAGTAGCTCTTAACACATCTATGAAGTATTTCACCTGCACATGCCACAGCACATACATGCTAAATGTGAGTAGGGGTAAAATAAAGTGCCATTGCATGACAAATGCATTTTAAACACTACGGTATATTTTGGTGTTTTTTGTATTTCATATATGGCTCATGATGTATGACTTCACTCATTGTGCAGATTAGAAGGAGAACCACCACTGCACACCATCTGAATACTAAATGGTGTTTCTTCTGTATTCCATCATGGTATTACAGTACTAATCAAAATCTTCAGAACACCTTTCATAAAGAGATCATCCATGTTTAGTCAGAATATAATTTGTAACGATTCCACGGGGTACCACTGCAGAAATGCCCCATCTTGCATCAAGTCCTCGATCCCGACTGTGCCCTTCAGTGTACAGTGAGCATTAGGACAACTCCATTCAGACAAGTTGACTGGGGTGACCTTGTGCAGCACCTGGCTAAATGCAGCACAGCAATGCAGCAATGATCTGCACACTGCTTATTCACCAGCTGGATTAGTCACAGCTGCACTACCACTGACTGCTGGGCCATTTCTATAACCGACTCCCTACTCCCCTTTCATTTTACTACAGTTAGCACACAACACTGCCTACTTTATTGCTTTACACACATTCATTAAATCACACAAATCAATTAGTGCCAAGTTCCAGGTACTATCCATACCCACTGCAAAATTAATTTTCTAATTAAGAGTTGATTACGCAGATCTCTCTTCTCAAACACAAAGTGATGCATTCAGACTCTTTTGAGCTCTTTGCAAGAGAATCTAACTTTACTGTGACACAGCAGGTCTTCAGACTAGTTACACATCAAAACATGACTCCTCAAGTTCTATAAAATTATTACGGAATTCCATACATTCCCACATAATCCCATACTAATCATGTGCATAAGGATAAAGGCCCCAGTCCTGATCCGACTCCTTTAATACTGGGTATCCAAATACTGAAGTGGTTCATAACTATTAAGTTGCTCAGCGTAAATTACAACGTTAGATATGATATGAATGAAAGTTTAAGTGGGAGGTTCCAACTCCTGAAACTGACGTGAATCGATCAGCTAGAGAGAAGATGTCTCACTCTGTTGGAGTTACTACAGAGACACACCGTCAACTCTGACTGTAAGGTGGTGTTACACAGTGGACCTTTTCTTCCCTCACAAATGATCTGTGACTGTGTGGCAATGGGTACCTTTAAGCACATAGGCCCCTGCGTCACGCACACCCACCACCAATTCTCCCACGCCAGATCAAGCAATAACTGTGCATCGCCTCACCAGCAAGGGGTTCAGCGAAGAGGTTCCGTCTGTCTACAGGGTAATAACCAGTTAGCTTGCCAACCCCTCGTGACGACCCCAAAAAGTCAGACGTTCGTAGGTCCTCCGTTCTACCGAGCCGGATTATTCTCCAAACTTTATCGTCCACTTCGTTAATGCGCCAGCAAACCGGCCGACTACCAGGCCATCCATTCCCTGGAGCCGACTGCAACACACTGACCGGACTATGGGAGGTAGGCTAACTCTAGTGATTCAGAGAATACACATAGCTGTTAATGAGTTGCAAGACAGATTGCTTGGTTCTACTTTTGTGGGCCGACTTCTGTCAATACTTCTAGCATTAGTTCTTAGGTATTTTTGGTTTGCTTTTTTCTGGGACCCTGAGGAGGCGTTTTCTGTTGAGAAATGGACTCGTGTCGAACTGTGAAATTGAACTGAGCAAAGGACTCTATTGTTTGGGTTTGAGCTGAGTACTTATTGTATAATACACTGTGATGAACCAGGCATTTTTGTGTGTTTTGAGTTTTCTGTTGTCTGCTTGTGCTATCGTGCTATCTGGTAGTTGGGTTATTGATATTCCAAGGGTCATGTATTGAATGGCATGTATCCTGTGTAGGGTTGGCGGGTACTAAAGACAGAACTAAAACTATAATCTTTGTCAGACTCTAACCGCCACCCTGGCTCCTTGTGAAACCGATCTGCATTTCATCTGCTTTATTTTAGCAGACACCAATTCTTTAAAATATGTCCCAATAGGCCCTGATAGAGATCCTTAGGATCGGTTCGGGACGCTTCTACTATTAGTTTTTGTGCTATGCAGATCTGACAATTCTGCTTCTTCCTTGAACTTACTCATGTAAATAAATGGGACAAAATAAAAAGGAAAGCTTTAATGCAGTCTAATACAACACCACCTGTAACAATGGCCTCAAAAATAACCAGAGAGTTGAATTTGAAAGCACTCAGTTCAATTTGTTACCTTAAAGGTATAACGAGTAAGATTTGTCTGTTGCTGTTTGTAAACACAACATTCAAAGTTGGTCCCTCCTCAAAGCTTCTGGTGGTCCCACGTGCTTACGATCTGGCAAACTTGTTGCTACTTTGTTATAGAGTCCTGCACCTCACCCCTGCGCGCTGTTATTGGCTGAGGGCTACACACCACTGCCCGAGCACAGCAAAACAAGAAAATATAGGAAGGGGGCAGGGTCTCTGTAGATACAGGCATCGCCACACACTTCTAGTGGGTCATACGTGATGATTGAGAGGGATTCTTTTTGTATGAGTCTATACATCGTTTTTTAGGAAAATCCCACTCGTTATACCTTTAAAAAGGTCCTGTATGTAACAATTTATATGTATTTATCATTTTTTATTGCCAATGTGTGAACAGATTGCAACATAACTTAAAAAATGAGACCATCCCCAACTTTCCTAGTTGCCTGTAACAGCCTGTAGACGGATGTAAAGGACTTGGGGCGGTTTTTCCGGGAAAATCCAACTGATGAGACGTTTATGCGCGCTCCAGAGGGCCTCTCTTCAGCTCCCCTACAGCACCAACAGTGTGCAACACTAGCTAACGTTAGCTCTATGATACTACTTCATATTTATACAGATATCATTTTAAAGTTACACAATATGTAGAGATCTATGTGTATAAACATTGCTGCCGTATTAATGCCTAATTTCGATAACATTATTTTTAGTGTTGATGGAGCAGGTACAATGTTAGCATAGCATAGCCCTGATTGATCCGAACTCCATTCAGAAAACAAGTATTTTAAAAGTTGTTTGTTTGTCATCTTGTGGACAGACATGACAAAGAATGAATTCAGACTTTTTACAAATTGGCATCATGACAGTAGTTATTTCGGCATCCTTTTGATCCGCTTGCAATTAAATCACAGCAAAATCTGTTTATTTTGGGATCACACCGCTGTAGTAAGTGGAGTCCACTAATGTCAGCAAACGACCGGCACATATCACAACACAGACTCCAACACAAACTCCACATAAGCACAAAAAACCCCAAAATTTTATCTGGTGAAGCCCATCTGGCAAAACCGGAATGTGACCGACGTCGGGGGAAAACTCGGGTCAACATATTATGCTGAAACATTAGCGCATCAATTCTTCTCTACACATCTTATTTATAATATTCTGTCTAGTTCATTAACCGTTAACAATCATGTTCAGTCTCGTGTATGTCACGTCACTGTTTTGGCCGATGCCCAGGATGCTCGCTCGTGCCTACGGAGTGCTAGACTGCAGTTGACTTAACAGCCACTGGTGTCATTGTTAACAAGCATTTTCTGATTCTTACATACAGGACCTTTAATAACATAAAAAGTTAAGACATTTTTCCAACTGGATATGCATGAAAATACACACAGTGATAGACTATCATGTTGAGTGTCTGATGGAAGCCATGAATGCCTAAAGCTTCACCAATCAATATTTTCATATTAGTAGTGGATCAAATGACTGTAATGTGAAAGACGTCACTTGTAGTGATGAACCTACAGAGAATTATCAGCGAACTTTAAGTAGTATTTAAGCCTCTTTTAGCTGGTTGTTCTGTTTGTACTACCCACACATTCTCTTTCCAGCTGAAAATAAGCTATAAACTCTAAAAGCTATTGTACACTACCTGTTCACCACCAAACAGCAGACAGACAAAGTTAGCAACTAGCCTGTGAACATATGGTGCAGCCAAAGAGACTACAGTGAAGCTATTCTTAATGTTATTAGTAACACCTGTGCTTTTCCTACTATGACAAGTCAAAATGTCTGCTGAAAACGCTTTGGAAGAAACACTGAACCAACAGCACAGTATAGTGCAACGCATCTTCTATTGAAGCAGCCACAGCTTCCTGTAGCCTTAGTCAACACCATTACCAACTATGACCTCCTCAGTGACTAACATTTGATCTGCATAAAGATAAGGACGTTTTGTGGCACTTCTTTGTCAGCACATGAGTATTAAATACAGTGGGGTGGAACCATTAAGAAGAAGCAGTCACGGTGAGCTGGTTAGATGAAGAGATGCACGTGTCAGGCACTTACTACAGTTTGAGAGAACATCAAGCGTCCAATATGGTAAGTGACACCCTTTAAGGTACAGTCACCTGATTAATTCAGACCCAAGCTCGGCCCAAACTCTGAAGTCTGTCCCACATACATTCACACTGACGCTGAAGGTAGACAGTGACAGTATAGAAAACAAGACAATCACAACTAACCAGCAACAACATATGACACAATATTTATGAACCATAAATATTGTGTCTCAAATGCTGCTGTCGTTTTTTTAACCCATTAATCTTCACGATTCTTCAGATGTGGTGGAAACGAAAGCAGGAGTACTTCCTGAATTCAGTTCCTGTGGTTCCTTTGTACCTGGAAGTATTTGGTTGAAATGGGGAAATACACAGACAACGACAATTACACCTACTGGAAGGAAGTTTCCAATTTACTTAACCTACATGTCTTAGAACTGTGGGAGAACACCAGAGCACCTGTGGGAGATCCATGCAGACACTGGGAGAACATGTAAAGTCCCCACAGAAAGAGCCCAGTCGGCCAGTATGCGCATGAAAATGGCCCAACCTGTTCTGAACAGGTCACTACACTTGGGTTCCTATCAGTCAGGGTGCTGTAGACCTTCACACTGCGTGATCACTGCAAATGACTGAGTGCAATAATGCAAGGACTCCTGATGCGGTATGGCTTTGTGAAATGATGTTACCTTATTAGAGGATAAAGCCAAAATGTGTAGAGCTGATCAAAGAGTTTGTCTCAATTGCATCTCAGAATGTAAATGTTCTTAAGTGTTAAGACTATAGATTATTTAAGACAGCTCCAGAGTAGGGCTGTGCGATATGACGATATATATCATGTGACGATAGAAAAACGTCTATCGTTTCATATCATGCTCTATCGTTTATTTTGTTGTGTCAAATCACACTCTTTACAGCAGTATTTTTCTCCATTTGAGGACGCTTTGGGTTCTTCTGCACGGCAGGGATGCAGGCAGGAAATCTGCATGAAGGCAGCACAAACAAACATCGAGGAGAGTGAACGTGACACCGAATGGGACAATTCCAAACAGGAGGACTCCGACCAGCCAAGACAAAACGAGGAGCTCCTATCTAAAAGACCTGCCTAACCTCTGTCGCATGGACGTGGTTTAGGTATGCCACCACATGTGGTCATTTTATACAAACTATTTATTCATTGAATTTATAGAAAACCATAGATGTAGTGCTGCCGGAGTGCACCGGAATGAGGGTCCGGCACTTTTTTCTCCAAGTGAGGAAATAGAATATTCCCAGTTCACATAATCCGGTTGAGCCTTTGAGCGACACAGTGAATTAAATGATTTTTTCTCCAGTTTACAGCTAGCTAACGTTAACTAGTGTGGTCAGTCATAGTTAAATAATGTACGTAAACTTGCCACTGTAGGAACAGTGGTTACATAACCTTCGAAACAAGCCACAGCTTAACCATGTCATGGGTGTGCTCAGTACTTAAACAAATAGCACTACACCTCTGCAGAAAATGTGCTATATCGATATGTATCGTTATCTGGATATGAAATGACCTGTATCGGGATATGAGATTTGGGTCATATTGCACAACTCTAACTACTCTACTACGCAGTTTTCAACAAAGAAAATGTGTTTTGGAAATGATGAGGAGTTGATAAGAGATGCAGGTTCGGTCCCAACATCCACACACAGTACCCACTCAACATGAATGAGTCGGAACATGTCATGAGTTCATGAACACAATCAACACTGCTCCACACCACTGGCTTCATTATTTGAAAACCCCTTTTTTAATGATTTTATGAGGGTACAGATGGTATTTCGCAATTTAAATTCATTTGATGTTCATGGACATTTCAATTGTAAAGTGCAGTGCGTTGAATTTTCATTCGCTACTTTTTACTTCTAAGAAACACTCAACAACAATCATACACCAAACCAGCCAGTGAGATTTTGCCTCAATGAACCTTGAATTTTTGTGCTTGGCAAGATTCTGCTTTTGGAGTGCTTTATTCTTTTGGGCCACAGCCACCTCACCTCACCTCACCTCACCTCACCTCACCTCACCTAACCAACAACGTCTAATTTCATGGTCAACATTGGAGAAATTTAAGAGCTCCGAAGGCCTGAATCAAACTACGTCACATGTGTAAAAAGTTTTCTGAGTGTTCTGAATGTCCTCACTGGAAGGTGGGGGGCTGCTGTCATCGTGTCCTCCTGGGTGTATCCCACTGCCTCCCTGATCTCTCTGCAACAACTGTCTTTTGTGTGTCTTTGTAGTCTCAACACCATGAATCGTACAAACAGCACACTTTCCAGACAGTCCCTCCTCGAAGCCATTCATAGTGTAGCACTTCTTAGCACTGCTTATTCACATGAAAAGTGACAGAAACAGTTGCGTGAAGAATGAAAAAATGAGAGCTTGAGACCATGCAGACCTCCACACAGCTGACCATTCACTGCATAAAGTGGGCATGATTGTCAGATGTTCAGATTCTGACGTTGGAAAGGAGGTTCCGCATGCTGTTTGATGATCTGATGAGCACTTAACGTGATGTCCACTGTGGCCATTTTGTTTGTTTTTCCCTGGTAGCTAGGAAAAACAAATCATACAATAAGCCTGTGAATATTCTCATTCATCCAGGTCATAATTATCTCAAGGAAATTGAATCGAACGCAACTGGATTTTTGGTTTTGTCNGGTGAAACGTCTTCACAGACAAAACCAAAAATCCAGTTGCGTTCGATTCAATTTCCTTGAGACAAATCATACAATGTTACATTTTGACTAAAAAAAGACCTCTGGGACATTTTGGTCATAAAATATGCAAATTCGCAACACACAAAACAGATGCATGTTTGCTGCCACCACTATATTCAATTGCAAAACTCAATGCAATTATTTGTTTTATGCCTGGCATAAACCTCTGTACAGTATATGCGACTGGGTACGTGAGACTGGTTCTCCATCACAAGCCATTTCCTGTAAAGAATACACAGGCTTTCTTCCTGGTCTACCAGGTCTACTAGCTACATGGATAACTGTGGAACCACGTACAGCATCATCATTCAACCCATTCTGTCAATTTTCTCTGTGTGAAAAAAGTGTTTTCTATCTAGTTGGGAGGTGAGCCTGAGACCAGCTGTATGTGTCCAACATGTTAGACATTGTTTTACCTGAAGCCTAAGCAGTTTCTAGGTTTTGCTGTGACAGAGAGTTTCAGACATGGTCCTCACTGAACCACCGAGTGCTTCATGTCTGCCCTTGCATCACGCATCACATCATGCTATAGGATGTTAGGATTTCATATTTTACCTTTACGTCTATAGAGTTTCATTGGAAGTAGTGTTACAAATCATGTTTGTAGATGAAGATTGTTTGGATGATGCTGAAAAGAGGGACTAATGTTTATCCTTGTCGTTCAATATGCAGTGTAGAACGCCAACAATATTTTTGAGGTCATTTAGGAGCAGTGTCTCCAGTACATATTTTATCCAACACTAACGCTCCCCCCCATCAGACTAAGTCTAATACAAACACCCTCACCCTGGACTCACGCCTTTCAATTACCTGATCCATAACGGCACTCCAACTTTACTGTATACTTGCATTTCATTTTGCACTACTAATTACATTTCTGCACCTTACTGTACAGGTATAGCAATATCTACTGTACTTGACTTGCACTGGTGCACATCCTACATCGCAGGTCAAGTTCATGTTTCAACTGTAAAAAGAGCACATATCTTGCTCACAGTTCTTTCATAACCAAATGTAAGGATTCCTGATAAAAAATGTTTGCATTGTGTGTTCATGTTTAAAATCAGATTATTTATCATTATCCCAATTATTAATATCGGTATTGGCCTCAAAAATCCATGATCTGTCCGCCTATACTAAAAAGTAGTTTTCGTACCCAGGCACACTGGGAAACAGTGGTTTAATAAAGCCTAATCACTGCTGTTTGACAGGCAGGTAACAAAACAGCAGGGTGTCAGAAATGATCATTACTGACAGATTTATGCATCAGTAGTTTTTTTTTTAAAGGCCCTTAAAGTCCCAACATGGCTTGGGGCTTTAAGCTTGAAGCAATTCCAGTGTCCTTACAAATATCCACTGTGTTATGAACAAACTTAATCATAATCTGCATCATTTCAATAAGGGCCAGCTGAACGATGGCTTCAAAACATCAAATCCTAATTGCACTGATTACATATTCATCAAAAACTACACAACAATACTCTATAGGTACTGTAAAATCTGTTCTGACAGTATGGTAGTCTTCATCTGTATGCTACTGGGGCTGCCAGGGGACTCTGAGCTGGAAATAGGAAGAGGAAGGACTCCATCATTGAGAATACTACAGTTCATTCACACTCTTCAACAGCAGGGACCATTCATTCATACAGACCCACTATCACTATGTGAGTGGAGGGCTGAGTGTATCAAGGTCTGCCAACTTTTATCTCAGAACCAAAGGCTGTAGGGCTACTTTATTTCCACGCTCAGATGAAATTTTGTGAAGTGAGCACGGGGAGACACTACGAGAAACAAACAGCTGGTTGAAAGTGATCCACTGCTGGTTGGCGCAGGTTTCATGGCAAGAAGTGACAAAGCACTGACAACCACTTTCCTGCTGTCTGTCAACTTTTCATTTCAACAGACAGTTTTCTTGTAACAAAAATCTCACTTTTTATTGCCCAAGCTGTCCTTACCCAAAGCTGGTGGAAATGACTAAACTACAATATATCTTAACTGGAACTTATAACGTCCAATTCCTGCCTATGTCTTGTACCCTTTGTAATGGAGGAAGGTAACATTAACATAATCTGACCATACACCTTCTCTCTTCACCTCATTTAACCACTCTACATATTAGAATCCAGTGAGGGACTACACAATACAATCACAAAGACTGATAGCAGTCATATGTGAAGCCATCTGCATGTGACTCATGTAAATTTTGAGGAGCAGTGCAGCAGCAGAGGAGAGACCAATTCTGTTCAACAGACACGAAATGAGCTCCTGTACACTGCAGAATAATAGGCAGCACACATTAAATATTGATTCCCGTTTGGTCTCTAACGTCATCTAGACATCTACCTCCGTTAATCCGCCGCTCAGGAAACAATCAGCCGTTCGGCCTGAATAAAGCCTTGCCCTTACAGTAAAATGTTGGTTGTGCTGTCAGGCGCCAGGCAGCCATTTAGGTGCATATGGAGCCAGTTGAGTCTCTACGTAAATGGCTGATGCATTTCGAATTTTTCTTCCTAATTGCTGAGGGCCATCAGCACCCCCGGCCTCCTCATAACGCGTCTTAATCCGCCACTTCACACAGCTTTGCTCCAGTAAAACCGTTCTAACATCTCCCCTCATCTCGGTGCTCTTTAAATGAGCATTAACAAGTATTTGGAGGACCCTGGCTCTTTCTCCGGTCTGAGTTAACCCCTAGAGACTCTGGATCAAACAATGAAACGGATTGGAGGCATTCCGCACAACGTTTCCATCACAATGAAATCACAACATCTCCGTTAACGGTTCAGTTATTATCAAAACACAACCAACTGGGCACGATTTAGATATCCGTTAATGTTTCTGCTGCGACTCCAGACCTTTAAATGTAAATGAACAGTTCGAGGCGACGGCTGCTGGTCGCCAACATGTCAGCCTGCATCGATAAATAGCAAAGCAAAGCCGCTCTATTGTCTATCAGCATATCAGCATATCCACCGGTAGGAACACGACACAACAACTAGCCGTCCTGCCGCGACATGAATCCCGCCGCTGCCATTTCAAAACATCTCCCGCCGGAGCCAGGCCTCGCGTACATCCTCGGACTCACCTGTGTCTCCTTTCGCCTCGGTGTGTACCGTCTCCGGGTTCACGGTCCGGTCCTGACGCGCTGCAGCGGCTCCTCACCACCAGTCCCCGGCACCGGCAGGCAGCACTGAACCGCTGATTGGGCCTCGGCAGACGGTCACCTCCTCGGTGCAGCCAGACAGACAACTCATTGGTCAGGCAGTCACTCCGTGAAGCCCAGACAGACAGCTGAATGGCTGCTCGTTTCCCCAGCAGATCCAGACAGACAGCTGATTGGTCCTCCGGCATTTATAGCTGGAAGCACTCAGACAACTGATTGGTCGTTCATTTCCGCGGCGGAGACAGAGAGCGACCTGATTGGTCGGTAGTAGTGTTGTTGTCTGTGTCTGGATGGAGAGCCATGTTAACTCCAATGGGGCTAAAGAAACAATGTGTTCGTTTACATTCATTAAAGGAACCGGGTCGTCGTAAACTTGCTAGATGAATTCTTTAACACAGAGCGAGACGGTTCTCTTGACTGGAGTCAGGGATTAAGAGAAACCGGGTTGCCACATTTTTTACCGCAGAAACCTGATTCCTTGTTATACCGGGTTCCTAACGGGTCTCTATGCACGCATGTGCATGACAAAGACCCAAGACAGGGAAACATAGCTGTGACAGCAGTGCGGCTGGGTGATAGGAAACGTCATTACTCCTATGAAAACTAACGCAGCCCTCTGTAGGCTCCGGTCCGCTCCCTGTGCGCCGTCACTCCAAATGTTCTTAAAGAAATCTGGCCAGGGATAGGACAGGAATGATAACTGATCAACTGTTCCTCACTCTAACCAGGTTATCGCAGTGCAAGTAAAGGCGTTATCCTGCTTTAACCTACTTTCCTCCTATACAGGCTTGTGTAGACGTGTACAGTGAGAATGATGTAAATAAGTTGACTTGCAGTGAGTCAGGGCGACGGTCTCCACATGGGTCGTATTCCTCTATTGTCAATCAGCTTAGCTGTTACAGCGGAGAACTTAGTCTCGAGAACAGGTGCATTGTCAATCTGAGATTTTATCACACTGATGTTTCCACCTGTGAAGGGACAGTTGAGAGCCAGCAGTAATAAGATGCCGCTGGACTTGCTGACCTACTTTACATGTTAAAAATGCAGTGATTTATTATCTCCTTAACATGGGATACTTTTTCATTCTAATTCTGTTTGCGACACTTACTGTATGTCAGCTATAGGTGATCCTTGTTCAGCCCTGGCACGCAGCAGAGGCTGCTGGGTTGGTTACTGGTGCAGTATTATAATAACTGTGCGTGTCATGTGTTTCATATGTGGCTCTATTTACATGAGGATCAAATTCACCCACAGCTTATTTTTTGGGGTTAAAAGCAGCGTTTTTTTTTCCCCCCACTGACTGGTAAACCACAGTGTAACATGCAGCTAGGACATTGTCATCTGGAGGCACAGCCAGGCTACAGTCTGCTATAATACACATTTGAACAACCGTGGTTACAGGCTGCAGACAATAAATGAAGTTAGCTGTTGCTGGTAGCAGTTGTTCATATTGACTACCATGGAGACTGAGCCCTCTAGTGGCTTCAATGTGTTTAACCATCCAACCAACATGTTGGCAGTTAATGTTTAATTTTTATCTTCAGCAGTCTCAGGGGATTATGGATCCTTATGAATCCTCAATAATATCAATTGAACACATTCAGTGTTATTAAACCTGTATTGCTCCTGTGACTCATGTTGGTACCACTTTTAAGGCAACTTCAATTCAGTTATTATTTAATTTGACTGGAATAATCCACTCAGTATCAGTACTGCTTTTTCTGAGAATAGTTAAATATATTTAAAAAAACAATAAGACAATTAAATGGTATCAAACAGTAGTAACAATCTGCACAGTCTGTTGATCAAGCGTACTGGTGTCCATATTTCAAAGCCTGTAGAGTTTGTTTCCTTGTAGACCTCTCCAGGTGATTCCAGACAGCTGTAACTAATGACTTCATAAATGGTTAATAAATCGTTTACTAATGTTGTATAGATCAGTTATAAGCCATTAATAAGAACTTTGGGGTTGCCAGGTTGTTGGAAGGTGTTTATATTCCTCCAGCAGGACACTTGTTTTATCAGGTAGACCGCTCCAGTGGAATTTGACCTCTGACCACCTGGGAAAGAGCTGCAAAGCATCTGGACCAAAATCCATTTATTAATAACTTTATAACATTTCCAACTGCAGACTTGATGGATTGTTCTAAAGACCCCTTATTAATGACTTATTAACATTTATGATAGCAGATGATTTACTGTTTTCTGCTGTTGGCTTATTAAAAGTGAGAAGCCTTTTAATCAGGTCATTAATAAAGAGTCACCCTCTGACTTTATTAACATAGTATAACAGCACAGTTAAGCTACCCTTAGAGGCATATTTGCTGCTTGAAGCTTTTAGTTTTGGTTTAAACTATCATCAGGAGCAGGTAGGCTAAAAGCTGAAGAGGGTCCACTTACCCCCTAAGATCCTGGTCAACTTCCATGGCAACACAACATAGAGCATCCTAACATACTGCATTAGGGTATGGTCTAGTGACTGTACCGCCGCTGACTGGAAAGGTGTGCAGCGGGTTGTTACAACTGCACTTTGCCTCCGTGTGTCTAAGAGTCAATACATCCAGGCCCAGAAACTACTTTTTAAAAAAAAAAGACTATTGATCAACTAAACTCAGCTAGCCAGTCCCTGTGTATCTCTGCACAGTGTATGTATAGTGTACAGCACTTCTATGATTTTGCCTCTTGAAAGTAAGTTTGCACTATTATTTTTATCCTGTGTCTTAACGTATGTTTATTGTGTAAACAGTAGTGTACACTATAATTATCCTGCCTCTTAATTATATTTTGCACATTGCTTTCACAGTTATTTATTATATGCTTTTTAATTTTTTTGAGCACTATGCTCTGTTTGGAACAAGATATTTTTATAGTGGTCCGTTCATCAACAACAGTGTATCCATCCTCCCAGCACAAATGCAGCATCTCTGGCATCACTGCAACGTGAAGACTCCAGGAAGCTGTACACAATCACTGCAACCATCTGTTGTTCAACAAGAAATAGTTATAATTAATATAATAGTATATAATAATTCCACCTAAAACCACAAACTGTTTTTTTCACATTTAAAAACATGCTAATTTTAGTTTGTGTTTCTTTTTCACTTTGTACAAAGCCACATGAGCTGTTTCCTCCTGCTTCCAGTATTTATGCTAAGCTAGGCTAACCTCATCCTGACTCCAGTTCCAGTGTATTTTTACCATGGTGACGGCAGTGCATGCAGATGTGGCGGCCAGTAGCTCTCATATACTTACATTTTTGTTATCTTTTCACTTTATTTTATTACTGAAACATGTATTGCTTATGACAGAAATACACTCATAAACATCGGAAAAGAAAGTGCGGGGATTGGATTAAGTGCAGTGGACCTCGAGACGATCACTGCCCACAACATCTTCCGACCACTCAACCAGGCCAGCCAGACCAAGCGCTACTGAAAGCGATGTGACCACCCCAGGAAGAGAGGGAAGAGAGCCAGGATAAGTGCTAAGCTAACCCAGTTTGGACCTAAGGCTAGTTTAGCATTTTGCAGCCCTGATTCAGGGCTATTATACAGAAACTACCGCAAGTGTTTCCAGGTAACAAGTCACAGCATTAAACATGTAATTTGCACAGTTTTGGATGAATTTCAGCATTATAATTTGGTAATTACCAATTTTGACTTCCAGTCATTTTCATGGGATTTTGAAGGTATTACGCTGATAGTAGCCTATAATATTGTGAAAAATCATCAACCTATGTTACCTGATTATTATCAGGTTATTACCCCATTAATGTCACCATATTACCATTTTTAATCCAAATATTGCACTGATATAACCATTTTATTGATAGCAGGTTACCATATTATTACCAAAATATTACTATACTATTACTAAATAGTTAAGCCTTGTTACCATCTTTAAATGTATTTCCCCATTATTGCCCTTTGTTTTTGGCCCCTTATTACCGTGTTATATAAATGTCAGTCTGATATTACCCAGATATACCGGTTGTTAATACCAAGCTATTACCTAGTTATTACTTTGGTAATTACATGGTATTACCAAATTATTACCTCTTTATTATCAAACTGTTACCCACTATTATCATGCTATTACAGAACTGTAATGTAAAGTGCTACCAGTCTAACTATAAATGGAAGGAGTCTTTGTTTGTCTGTCTGTCTGTCCGTCTGTCTGTCCTTCGATTATCTCGACAATCGTTCATCCAATCGACTTCACTCTTGTTGGGTGTATTGCTGGGGTGGGGGTTGGTGCGCCGGTCTGAGTCAAAAACTCCAGGCTCATTGTTCTCAGTCCGTCCCTGTCACGCAGCCTGACAACAAAAGTTCCATAAGGCTCTGTCCTGGGCCCTCTCCTCTTCTCCCTCTACACAAGGACACCTGGTGCTGTCATACACTTGCATGGCTTCACCTACCACTGCTGTGCCGATGACACCCAGCTATTCTTGTCATTCCCCCCATCTGACGCTCATGTGGAGGCATGCATTGCTGGTTGCCTGGCTGACATCTCAGAGTGGATGTAAAGGCACCACTTAAAGCTCAACTTAGACAAAACTGAGCTTGTGTTCCTCCAGGGGAAAGGGCCCCTTCACTGAGACCTGTACGTCACCATAACAACACTGTGGTGGTGCCAACTTGGAGTGGTGTGTGTTAACATTAACACAGTCACGGACATGATCATTGGTCTCCTTGGTCTTCTTCCTCTGCAGACTGCGGGGGATCAAAATGGACTCCAGGATACTCTGCAACTTCTACAGGTGCACCATAGAGAGTATCCTGACTGGCTGCATCACTGCCTGGTATGACAGTTGCACCGCCCTCAATCGTAAGGCTCTACAGAGGATGGTGAAAACTGCTCAGCACATCGCCAGGACAGAGCTGCCATCCATGGAAGACCTCTACAACCAGCGGTGTAGGAAGAAGGCCGGCAGGATCATCAGAGACCCCAACCACTCCATCCACAAATGGTTCTGCCTGCTGCCATCCGCCAGATGGTACTGCAGCATCCGGTCCCGCACCACCAGGCTCAGGGACAGCTTCATCCCTCAGGCCATAAGACAGGCCAAAACACTTGAGCTCTTGAGCTCATTACTGTCACTTCACTCGCACCTTATTAATACTGATGTCACTTCACCTCATACTATTATTACTTACTGGGTACTACCTGTTTACATCTCCATTTATATATGTTTATTAGATTTATCAATACTGTTTATACCTGCATACATTACAGTATGTGCATATATATTTTAGGGCTGACCCAAATGCTTCAAAGCTCTAAAGCTTCTACTGTTGCCATGGTAATCAACGTCCCAGTCAGTATTCAAATGCTGCAGGTTTTTTTTTATATGTATATATGTATTACTCCAAAAATCCCAAACAGCCCTTGCAATATAGGCCTACATATGAAAAAAATGTTTTTATGGTGATAGTGGCTTACTTGTCGTTCCCAGAGCCCGACTGGTGACCAAGGGCTTTCTGAGCTTTCTTAACCAGGGTGGAGATGTGAGATGACCATGACAGGTTCTCTGATGTGATGCTGATTCCCAGGAACCTGAAACTGTTCACCTGTTCAACCTCAGCTCCGCTGATGTAGACAGGGGTTTGTGCCTTCTCCTCCTTTTTTCTAAACTCAATGATCAGCTCCTTGGTTTTGCTGACGTTGAGCAGTAGATTGTTCTTTGTGCACCACTCTGCAAGACTGTTGATTTCCTCCTGATATGAAGTCTCATCATTGTTTGAAATTCGGCCGATGATGGTGGTGTCGTCCGTAAACTTCACAACAGAGTTCTCTCCATGTCGGGGACTGCAGTTGTGGGTATACAGCTTGAACAGGAGGGGGCTGAGCACACAGCTCCAGTGTTGAGCACTAGAGGACTGTCTGAGGTCGGTTTGTGAGGAAGTCCAATATCCAGTTCCAGAGTGTGGTACTCAAGCTCAGAGTGCTAAGTTTACCAATCAGTTCCATGGGGGAGATTGTGTTGAATGCTGAAGTGAAATCAACAAACAACATTCTGATGTGGATGTTATTATTTTCAAGGTGTGTGAACACTGAGTGGAGGGCAGTAGAGACGGCATCCTCTGTGGATCTATTGGCTCTGAATGCAAACTGGTGAGGGTCCAGGCTGGCTGGGTTGTTGTCTTTTATGTGCTGGAGAACCAGTTTCTTTAGTCATTTTAGACCAGACACTGCAGACTTTTTAGGTACAGGGACGATGGTGGATTCTTCTTCCACAGAATAATTGTACAAAGGGGAGAGGTCTGAGTGGATGCTTTCTCTTCTTTCTTTCACTTTTTCCAGAGAGGGTCTTTGAACTTACAGATACACACTGTATACTGGGTTTGGAGTCAGCTATTAAGTATAATTTGAAACAAAATATCACCATACATGTGACTTGCTTACATAAAAGATAATTATTTCACTCTGTGCAAGTTTGTCAGAAAGTGCAAACAGAAACAGAGTCTCTGTAGAGTGCACATGACATGCAGACTGGGCTACAGAACAAAATGTTGGAGTGCCAACGACTTTCAGCATAAATTTATCCTGTTTCTGTAAAAAGCTGCACCAGCAGCCCTGAAGCTTTGTTGCAGCCTTTTATTGCTGCTGCTCTGGTGTCTGATAGCTCAGTCGAACTGGATCGTATAGTTTCATCAACATGACTCACCCGTCTGATGTAAAGGGAGCTCCTGGATAATGGCATGTACCACTGTCACATAGGAATGGCAGTATACATGTACACTGTATAAGGAGCCTACAGACCACCACTGATCCCACTCACTTGTGTGTGTCTTTGCTCTACCCCCTTACATTTACAGTGTATGTTGTAATATTTGAATTGTCTTATACAGTGCTTAGCATCAATTATTTCAAATCAAGTACTAATATCAAAAATTAATCTAAAACTACAATAACCCTCAACAAAAGGCCAGAGTTCCTAGTTTTATAAATCTGAGTCTTTGTTAGAGAGTATTGAAAAGTCTTGAGAAACTGTCCTGATTTACCAGCAGTCAGTTCAAAAAGACAGGGATCTTTAGGTAACAGCTTAAAGCCCAGGTTTATAATGTAAATATAAGTAAACTGAATATTATTACTGTACATAATTCATTTTAATATGTGCATAATGCATCTGAAGAGTAGCTGTAAGCCTTCATAATGCTTTATGATGCCTCATAACAACAGTCATAAGGCATTTTAAGTACAATCACGGCTGGATTATCAACATCCTTCCACTTTGCCCACTTTAATGCTTCAAAAGTTGGACAAAAGAACAGCTGCCGTAATAAATAA
>NTHP01000165.1:408103-433487 GCA_003416845.1 Oplegnathus fasciatus
GTGAAGGCACCAGGGGCTAGTAGATAAAGTTGGATGAAAGGGCCTTTGATTGTTTCTCTATCTGTTTGAGCAGTTGACATTTAAACAGGACGTGTTCATTAAAACATTCACTCTGTGCACATGGTTGTATGTTGTGTTGCTGAAATAATACTAAATGTAAATCTTCTCATTAAAGGTCAAACACAGTGAAGGACTGCGAGCGTCGCTCACAAGAAAAAACAAACAAATTGCACTTTTATCACTGAGGCCTTGTGGGAGTCACAAGCTACACAGGCACCAAGTGAAAAGCACAATTCGCTGTTCTCTAAACCCATCTCTCGAACAGTGATAATCCAATCATAGCGTGGGTTTCTTTTTTTTTTACCTTCTCCAGTAACAACAACACAAGAGCCAAAGTCTAAGGAAGTGATTGAACAGTATCTTGTTTGCTCTAATGTAAACTGCAAACATTAGCATGTTCGGCTAACTAACTACTTTCCCTTCCAAGGCCACGAAGATTTCTTACTGCATTATTTTACAGGTAAAATAAAAAAAAACCCGTTCACGACTAGCACAGGCACTGTGTAGTAGTTCCACAATGTGTGTCAGCAGGTTCTAGCTAGTATATCAAAGATAGCATAACGTTCTGGTCCTGAAAGCCTTCCTGAAAGATTTTCATTTTGTTCTCTTTAACGGCACCTATGGCAATAATCGGTAATTCCAGGTGTGTTTTTGGACCTCACTTCAGTTTCAGTTTCACTTTCCTCATCTGCAGTCATCGACCTTTTCTTTGTTTGTTCGGCCATAATAACCGTTTACTCACAACGCTAGCAGAGACCTGAAAAAACAGTACGCCACTTCACACACAGGTGAGTTGAAAATCAAGTCTGTTGCGCTAAAAGTCTTGTTAAAAGCCTAACTCTGCGCCGCTTGTGATTTTTCCAGGAAAGTTGCCACAGACACCCGGGTCGTAATACTGCAAATGCTGCAGGCTTTCATCAGTGGGCCACAGGCTCAATCACCATGGTGTTAGCTCATTCGGCGATAGATAGTGACTTAAATCTTTGAGATCATATCTTCAATTAATCGCTGTTTTAATGCACCACCCAGTGAGCGTGCTAAGTAGTATGTGTGTTTGTGGCTGCGGCCGCTGTGGAGTTTATCGTCCGTACGTCTCTGTGCTGTCAGCCTCGGTGATGTTTCATTCTATTGTTGATTCTATAAGAAAAGGCAGGCTGTTTAATTTATTTAGCTTAATAAAGCTCATTGCACCCTTTGTGGTGTCCACTTTTTATTCATTCAAGTCAAGTCGGTTTTAATTATATAGCCCATTATCACAAATCACAATTTGCCTCAAGGGGCTTTACAATCTGCACAGCATACGACACCCTCTGTCCTTAGACCTTTGAATCGATAACGAAAAACTGCCCCCCAAAAAAAACTTAACGGGGGAAAAATAGAAGAAAGCTCAGGAAGAGCGACTGAGGAGGGATCCCTCTCCCAGGACAGACAGACGTGCAACAACAAAAATCACAGTGTACAAATTATGATGACAAAATTATACATGTAGATTGTAGAACATAAGTGAAGAGAATGGATCCTGGAGGACACTGAGCAACTACAGGTGTTGCCACATAGGTTGGACCTGATCCACACCACCTCCTCTCCACCATGGAGACCTGGAAAGAGGACAGGCCACACAAACACAGGAGAGGACAGCAGCATTCACACAGAGAGGAGAGACAAACCAACACACGGAGGGAGAGAGAGACGTGATAGCATGCAAACTAGGGAGAGAGGGGGAGAAGAGGAGAGGCTGAATCTCCTGGGGGATGATGATCCAGATCAACGTCTGGATGAGGCACCGACACCCTAGAGAGAGGGAGGTCCCAGGACGACCGATGGTCCAGCAGAGAGAAGCCTGAGTGTCGGTCATTTTTGTTTAATTGTCCTTTTTCTCAATTTTCTGGTTAATTCCAGTGAGGCTACACAGAGGAAGGAGGTTGTATATTTATAATTGACACTCAGTTGTATGCACAGGCTGCAAAGTGCCATCTGTAGAGATGGAATTTATTGTTTTGTTTGGACATAAGTCAGACATACTGTATTTTGACATGTTAATGCAATTTATTTTGTTGCGGAAACGAGCAGATGATCAGACAGGTTGGAAACAAACCTCCAGGTCAGTCGAACTTATTTGAAGAAAAAACAAAGGTGAGCTGTCTGTTGTAAACATCCACCACAGATTAAAAAGCCACTTCCTGCCTCAACTTTGATTTATCCTGCAGACACAGTTTTCCTGTGCATGGGATTAATTCTGACGTTTCGGGTGCACTTACTGTAGGAGGACCTAATTATGGACACACAGAAACACAGGATGTATTGAAAATTTGTCTAATAAATAATAAAGAAATAAGGTAGAAAAGAATGACTGACTTCTTACACTGATAAAATCAAAGTTTGACTTTCTTTAAATTCTGTGACATTGTCTCTTGAGTAGACAAGACTAAAGGCCCGGTCACACCAGGAAGTGTCACTGCAAACGTCCTTCTTCTGGTGCCAGGAGCTATGTGACATAGTGACTACTCACAGGGCTAGTTACTACTGTAGCTGACAAGCTATCCGCTAACATGTTAGTAAGCCAGGAACATGTTAGTGCTAGTCAGTCACAGTAGCTCATAAGCTTGTGAACCCTGTTTTGGACCCTCCAGCTCCACGTTCTGGCAAAAGGTCAGTACTGCCAAGATGGATTGCTATTGGACAGTGGTGCAAATTCAAGTGTCCACCAAAGTGGAACTCAAACTTGAAACTGAAACTGAAACTGAATTTATTTGACCGGGCCTGTAGCAGATTGTGGAGAGAGCACAGAGGTTCTGAAGGATGCACACAGGTGAATAGGATGTGGCTGATGACTTGAGTTAGTGTGGTTGTAGTGATGCCTTGTACACTGTAGAATCAGCACCATGGACAGCGCTCGTGACGGCTCAATTTCAAATAAAGTGGTTTAGATAATTCAGATAAACTGTTGTTTGCAACCTGTCTGATCATCTGACTGCTTGTCAGACTTTTTAGTGATGTCCCCGTGTTCTCAGCTATGAACTTGGTGAGTACAATGTTATCATGACTGATACAAAATGATGGGCAAAACTATGAATATAGGATTAAAGAACTGGAATTATGCTTTAAAGCTCTGTAACTGGCTTTACATTATACAGCTGTAGGGGGTATTTGAAATAGTGTTTTTATCAGAGCAAAGATGATGAAGTTATTGGGGAAAGTAAGGTGACAGCAAGTTATTTATTTTAATTTATCATTACTTGACTTGAGGTGTGATACTGGGCCTATACTGCTGATTTTTAAACAGTTGTGTAAAGCGTGTGCCAGTGCACTGGCTCCTTTGTCTTGCCACTGTCAACCAGGACAGTTATGCCCTGACAAGCTATTCAACATCTCCCAGTGGACGAATAGTCCCTGACCATGATAAATGTACCAGTTTAGTTGCTTTCTGATGAAACCTTTTTTTTTTTCATGTGTCTGGAGTATCACATATAAAACAGTACAAGTACAAGCTTTGAAGTCAAGTCCATCTTTATTGTAGTAATATCAAAAAAGACACTGTGCAGTCAGCAATGGATCCCTCCCAACCCCCCAAACCCTAAATTAGATAATCCCCATCTCAACACAAAGCTGTTAAGGTGGTGATTACCTATTTGCTTACATTTATGGAATCTACGCTTTCCTATATTTGAGTTTTTGCCCGTGGTGTGTCTCTGCAGATGGTGAGCACTGCCTGAGACGCAGTGGAACAGACATGATACCCAAAGCCCGGATGAAGACCCTCAAGATGACCATTGTGATTGTCAGCTCCTTTGTCATCTGTTGGACACCCTACTACCTCCTGGGGATCTGGTACTGGTTCCAACCAGCCATTATCCAGCACACACCTGAGTATGTGCACCACATACTGTTTGTCTTTGGCAACCTGAACACATGCTGTGACCCGGTCATCTACGGCTTCTACACGCCATCTTTCCGGGCCGACCTCACTGACGTGGTGGCGTGCTGCCGTGGTCTCCAAACCAACAACGCCTCGCCTCGCTCCGTGGATCGTCTGTCTCCTCGAGGTGCTGGAGCTGCTGTGGAGATGGAGTCTGATCTGAGCTCAAACCAGCACAGTGGGAACCCCAGTTAAACAGTGGTGATCTGACTCTGAGGAATTAAGCATTGTTACACTATCTTTAATGCAGGTGTGAGCTGTTTGATGCTCAAAGAAATCCATAAGTACATAATTGGATGGTGAACAGCTTTGGCTTTTCTTGCCCTATAGAACAGCTGTCTCTCTCCTCAATATCTGCACCAACTTATGTTTATGGTAGTTGCAGTTTCTGAAAATAATTGCCCTTACTGGTCTTCTGTGGCTTCGCAAGATCGCAAAAACTAACGTGTTGCAAGACCCGTGTGTGCCAACACTGTTAAGTGAAGAATAAATAGAGTGTAAATGCCTGTTTTACTTTAACATAGTCTGCTGAAGGCTGTTTATACTTGGCCCTCTCCTACACTATGCTAACCACATACTGACTCCATCTCTGTATGTAACACACAGGCATGAGATTGATATCGATCTTCTTATCTCACTCTCAGAAAAAAGAAGAGTATTCACAAAATGTTGAACTATCCCTTTAAGAGTCTGTGTTAACACTACCTCTAAGAGAAGACTGCTAACTGAATAATTACCAGTTCCCTGCATGATTGTGAAAACTACTATGAACAGTAATTTGAATTATATAGAGAGCATTTCTTGGAAAAGTAATAGGAAGTCATTACTTAGTGAAATATTTCACCTCTGACATTCATATGTACTGAGTTGGCACTTGGCCAGTATGAAAGCCATTGTAGATTGTAATAGTCAGCAAAAAATAAACTGTTGTTATGTAAGCATATACAGTATATGATCAACATATGTATAATTTATAATTCATTTATATGTAACAATGGGCCTCATTCAGCAACATTCTCTTACATTTCTCTTATATTTTCTCTTAATTTTCTGTTAAGAGAAAAAATAAGAGAAGCCAACTCCAGATGCATCAAACGTTCTTAACCATCCAAATCTGCTCTTACCCAGGTATGCTAAATGATGACTCTCACTTGGTCATAAATTGGAGGCATGTGACCGATTGTTTGTTTGTTATTCGCATAGGTAACGCGCCCTAAACACTATATAAGGGCAGGTGTTGTGCCGTGTATAAATACTCTAGCACATGCCCAAGAATTGGAGAGATGCCACCAAAAAAAGGCTGTAAGAAGAAGAATAACTTCAGCAGTAGTGAAACTGATGTACCGTTAAATAAACTTAAACAAAATTAAATGTAAGCACTGGAGTAGTGGTTATGTCATTGTTTTACTATTTGTCTGTGCTTATGTATGTTTTCTTTTAATGTTTTTTATAAGCCATCTGCAGATGAAAATGAGCCTGTATGGCTAAATCTGGCACATTTACATGATGGACCTAAGTGCTCATGTTAATTCATGTGCATTCTTAAATAAATACAAACATGAAGTAAACGTGATTTTCCAGAGCGTCAGCACTGGTGTTACAGGAAAAACTAAAACTTAGCAATGGCAAAACATTCGTGATGCATCTAAGAGCAGTATGTAAGCCATTCAGAAGCTGAACGCATGCAGTATCATCCAAGGGTTTTTAGAGTCTTAATTGGGATCAGTGGACCAATAGTATTTCTTTAGCCCACAGATTTAATAATCCAATCATTATAATTACACTAAAACATATAATAATCTAAATTTGATTACATGATATTCATGCGTTTTTTATGTTCCTCAAATTAAAACTTTCCTTGCATTGGACAAACAATTTGTGGATTTGTGGACTTTTCTTATCTTGGTAAGAGTGCTCTTGATCACTCGTAAATTTTTCTCTTACCTAAGAGAAGAGCACAAATAAGAAAACATTGGTGAATCCCAGAAATCAATGGGTTCTAACTAAATAAGAACAAATCGTGGATAGGAACAAGAGGAAATGTCTCCGTATATCGCTTCCTGCATGAAGCTATGTACAATGTTCTGAATGTGACTGTACCAACATTATTATTCCCTAAGTGCAAGCAGGTGTGATGTAAAGTATCAGAGTCTCATATATGCTCAATAAAAGTCTACTGCACAATATTGTGACAGTTGTGACAGAATTTCAGTCTTGTGTGTTACAACAGGTTTCTGAATATTTTGCAACATTTAGAAATTTGAATGCATGTAGGTGTGGTATAGATCATATCAGCCTATTCATGTTCACTGTCCAATATGGTGACGGGTGCAGTGAACAAGTCTCTTAGATTATTTGTGTGTTTTACAGAAATGATGGCTTTAACTCTCGGCAGTGGTGGCTGCAGCTTGGTTGTCCTCCAATATCAGTCGTGACGTTGATGAGCTGCCTCAATGAATCAACCATAATATTTGGTGTTATATGTGATATGGCCCTGTTTGAACCAGGAAGAGCAGCATGCTCCCTTACAGAAGCCTTACACTTAATAACTTCATGTGTAACAAAACAATCTAAACTCAAAGGTCCACTTACTAGCTTTTGCCACTTACTAGAGTTTTCAACTGCATCTCAGGGACTTCATCAGTGAATAGATCTGGCTCAGGTGTCATCACCTGACCTACGTGTGGAATGTCAGTACATAAAATAATAGGCCTTGTGTTACGATCACAGGGAGGACACTGACACGGGGTGGTGATTAAGAAAAGAGGTTTATTACGGAGGTTCACAGGGTGGAAGGTGGAGATGGAGGAGGGTTGGCTGGCGAATACAGAGGACAGAGGGACGAGGGAGAGTGGCAAAGGTGTGAGCGTGGCTGGCTGAGGGAGAGCAGGAGCAGGCAGGCAGGAGAGTAGTGATCTTAATGGCACAAGGAGACAAGGTGAGTACAGGCACAAAAACACAAGGGGATAACTAATCAGAATACTGCATGTAAGAGGCCAGAGACATGAAACTACCACCGTAGTCGAGACAATAATCAGGCAAAGAATGAGTGAAGAACCTGGGACTGTACTGCAGGGTTGATGAGCTGATGGGTGGCAGGTGTGCAGGTAATGAGAGGTCCGGGAGCTGGGAGAGTGAGGAAGGGATGTCCACACCCACACCAACACACACAGATGTAGACATGGAGAGACAGACAGGGGAGTATTGGAAACATAGGGGAAGTGGTAAGGTCTAGGTTCTAGGTAAGTCCTGCCGAGTTTCAGATAAATATGTGTCAGAGAAAAGGCGACACCACATGGCCCCACTGGGACAAACGTCATTTTTATGCACCAAGTTACTTGGTGGGAGACCAAGTGCAGCTCAGTTGTGGGACAGACAACAATGGAAAAAGCGGTCCAGTTATACATTTTCTTTTACATTTACATGTAGTGACTTTTAAGTCAGTATTGTTAAATTAACAGAAGCGCTCCACCTGCAGTAGGAGACTGACAGAATAAATCAAAAAGGGAGAACATGATACTAACTCCAGATCAGCTCCCACACTGCTGACCAGCTCTCCAGAGCCGGCTGTGTCCCTTGGGACAGGTTGGCTGCCCGTCCTGCTCCCTCTCTCTGTTCTATACTGTCAAAACACCATCCCACTGCTCGATTCTCTCCTGATTTAGAAGATAATGAGAGGGAGCTTTTCTATTCCATCAAAAGAAAATATGCAGTGTTTGGCTGCACTGTAAGTGGAAAAAATAGCTCACTACAGGGATAGTGACATGGTTTTCAGAATAACACCGCTACCTGAACATTACTAGGAAATGTCAGCCTACTACTTGCACCCCCCCAGCAGAGTACCTAAACTTGGGTTTAGTATAAACTCCTGAGCAGTGCCGAAAGTTAAGTTCAGATACTCAACTTTAAAACGAGGGGGAGTACCATGGAAACAAGAACAGAACTTGAGACAGTAGCTGCACCTTAAGTTACTGGTTGTTAAGTTCCTGTAGGTCCATAAGTGGTGTCAGTCATACAATGTTCTGTGCATCCAACAAGGGCCTGAAGTGTCTGAAAGTGCTCCCCTCATAAAAACTGGTATCCTTTCATGTCTGTGTGCTTTTACCAGCATCCTCACTGTAGAAGTGGTGAGGGTCACTACTATTAGAGTTGTGTCTTGACACCACTTATTTCATGGGCAGAGGGAATTTCTAAAGGTGCTGCCCCTGATGTGGCTAACTTGCACATAGAACATTTTGAGCAGATTGCTCTTACAGCTGCTTCTGCCCAACGTGACATCAGTATGGGTACATGGAGCACACTTTCATCAAACTGAACTGCTGCAGTATCAACAGCCTCATCCAACACATCAATAACGTCAACACACATCATGTTCACTAGTGAGCAGGAAGAGGATAATATGCTGCCTTTCCTAGACACCTGTGTTCATGTGAAGGCTGAGGGGACCCACAGACCAATATCCCACTCACACAGACCAGTATCTTTATTTGAACTCTAACCAGCACTTACAACATAAATTCTCTGTGAAGCCTCCTTCACAGAGCACAACATCTGTCAGTGAGGAGGAGGATAGAGAGAGGGAAGGGCAGCTGCTCTAA
The DNA here is from genome assembly GCA_003416845.1 of Oplegnathus fasciatus. Classification (NCBI taxonomy): domain Eukaryota; kingdom Metazoa; phylum Chordata; class Actinopteri; order Centrarchiformes; family Oplegnathidae; genus Oplegnathus; species Oplegnathus fasciatus. Next base: position 416,678 of record NTHP01000165.1, read on the forward strand.
GACACACTGCAGGCCAATGGGTACAAAGAGTGGATGATAAAATCCTGCCCCAACTCAAGACCAGGACAGACACAGCAACTGGGACCACCAGAAGCATCTCAGTTGGACCGTCAGAACATCTGGCCAGAGTTTTCAGGTCACAAGGAGTCAGCACTTACCACAAACCATTCTACATCTTAACACCTCTAAGACCTACACCTACATCTGTAAGACCGGACCCCCCCCCAAGAGGAAGACTGGAGTAGTGTATGACATCATCATGACATCCCATGTGTCAGCTGTGGGGAACAATACATTGGAGAAACAGCAAGGACCAAAGACAGAACTGACTGAATGAACACAGGAAACAGACAACATTCCTTGTATGTGAAAACCTACTTGGCAGTAAACCTGATTCTGATTCTGATCAGCTGTGTGTGAACACCAGAACACAACACACAGCATCTACTGGGAAGAGGTCAAAGGTCACTGACCAGGAGCCAGAAAAAGCTAGTAAGTGGACCTTTGAGTTGAGATTATTTTGCCACACAGTGTTCCCATGGTTAAGAATGAAAAAAAACTAAGATGACATAAAATAAAAGTTTATATATAAACAGACAAAACACAATAAACCTTTACTCAAGGTAACTTTTCAAACCATATCACTTTTCTCTCTGACTTCAGGGCTCAAGGGTCAAAACCTTGAATGTGAATAGTTTACCAAAGCATCATAACCAATAAATTACATGTGCAGCTATTCAGTGAACTATTTTACAACCTCCAACCATACTTGGATGTGCACATGTTGTATGGATCGCCATAACAACACATGAGGAAGGGTCAGCTCATTTTGGGTGTAAGGACCAGAGCTACTAATATGTTAAATGATAACAAGATCAATTTGAGGGATCCCAGCACCCCCTGGGTGAGACATGGGTTCACTTAGACAGGTTACCAGTTTATCACAGGGCTGACAGAGCTATCTATGGAATTCTAACAAAAGTAAGAAAGATAGAGAAACATCAATTAAGCAAAATGTCTTTATTTGGTTTTAGGCATGTTGGAATGTGATAAAGGAAGGAGAAAAAGCAGAGGTCAGTCCAGACATTCAGATAGAGTATAGTCTGCAGTCACAGAGACCAAGCTGTTAGGTAGGAATTACAGGTATGCTGTCACAGTCAGCATATACTTTAAGCTCTTCTTTTAAATATTCTTTAATTTAATCTATCATACTTTAATAATCATGCCTTCTAATACTAATATTATTCACTTTATTTATTTTAATGAAAAAAAGCATTTTTCACCAGATTTTGCTCAAAAGTGGTGTTTGTTCTGTGTCCATTAACATCCATTTTTAATAAGTAATTTGATCTATATGTAGCTATCAACAGAAAATGAAAGAAGAGTAGCTTATGGACACTGAGTATTATCGGGATAGCAACTGACAATAAATATGCAGTTCATTAGGATTTTGTCATATGAGCGCCACCGTTTCCATGGCAAAGTGCTGGTGTTGTCTTGTAATTACCTTCACAACTTAAAGACTTACTACAGTACCCCTCAGGCTGAATAAATAAATAAATAACATTAAAGGGTCAGTTCAAACAAATCACAAAAAAACATATTTTCTGCTGTCAAGTTTTTCAAATGTATTTTTGAATTCTTTAAAGTGAGCCTATGCAACCTTTGCTGAACACAGTGGCCACTGTGGCCACAAGTGGCAATTACGGGATAAAATGCTCCAACACAGGGTAACAGAAGCACAAGTAGAGATTAGTCAGTAATGTTAAGTAAAGACTGTAACACAACAATATCTATCTAATAGTCGTAACATTAGCCATCGTAAACTGCTGGTCATAAGTAAGACTGTAACAGTAAATGTGTAATGAATTAAACAAAGGTGCATTTTATTCCTTATGAATTAATTTATAATGGGAAAAAATTATTCTTTCAAATGTTACAGTCTCATTTCAAGCTACAGGAATTCCATTAACTTCCACTGTACCAAGATGGTAACAGACAAACCTTGGTAAATAATACCTGAACTATGAGATCTGTTTTGTCATTTGCGTGAACTGACACCATTAAAAATTTTTTTTCTGTGAATGTACTACATAAACGTGTAAAATAAATGTACTGTGAAAACCTTCCAAGTCACAGCTTGGTCTCTGTTTCCAGCTGCAGCTTATTACAGTCGGTCCTTCACCTGCAAACCTTTTCATTTTGGCCAAAGACCAAGGACAGGTCCTCAGTCACAACAGTTTAAAGCTTTAGGTTTTCAGTTGGCAACAATACACCAGTGGGAAGCTCAGAGAACAGAGAAGCACTTATAATCATTAAAGCATTGTTTTTCATTGGTACTGACAGCCAGCTTCTACTTTCTACTTTTTTTTGTTCCTACAAATTATTGTACATTTTTTTGTAGTTTTTTTTTCTTCTAGCTGCTGGCACTTCAGGGCAGAACGTGAATTTGACGTCTTAAATTTACTGTCTCTGGAAAACTCACATCACTTGCTCAAAGACCATCACAAAGTAATCCTAACAATCATCTTCATATCATCCTTACACATCTCAAAAAAAGAATGTGAAATTATCGTAATTAATGTTATCCGATCTAATAATAATAATAACAATAATGAACTTTCAAAAAAAGCAAACATTTGTTTTGGCAACTTTTCCTGTGCACAGCAGGAAGAACAAAAGACTCAAATGAAATAGAGGCAGAGAAATGAAATGTTCCAAACAGAAGCAACAAAAGCTTTCCATTTTAAAAACTAATTTAACCACTACACACTTCACACTACAAAAACACATTGACTTTTTAGGTCTTCCATATCAAATACACTTTTTGGTATCACGTTGGTTTAATAGCTTTTAGTTGTGTAAGAAAGGACATGAGGGGAAAAACCCTTTATCTTTTATACTGCTCTGCTTTGAGTAAGCATTTAACACTCATAAAGGGTTAAGGTAAACCTTGAGGACCATAAAAGCTTGAGGCAACACACAATTTTGGTCTATAATATATGAGTTTCTTAAGTCATGCAATAAGATGCATGGATGAAACCCTGGTTAAAGCATGTTTTCAGGTTTTCACTTGGGACACCTTTTTAAAGTCCAACTGAAATCATAATCAGTCACCCCTTTTTGCAGTCAAAATAATGTTAAAGGATTTTTTAAATGTTAATAGGAATTTATTTATTTTTTATCAGTGAAAGGAAGAAAAAAGTATTTATGTATTAGGTAAGGTATGTGGAGATGCCTCTGAATGGGAGGGCTGGTGATTGACCACCGAGCCAGCACTCACCAACAATCTTAGATTGCAAACTGTAGTTTATAAGCCATGAACAGGCAGTGTTTTGTTAGCAGTGGTGAATAAGATGTTTAAATTACCACAGCTACAGCTATCTAGACTGTGTTAGTGATAAAATGGTGACATTACAATACGCCTAAAATTCAATTATTTGATTGGTTACATGCAAAGAAACAAACGGCAACCAACTGTTGTGAAACCTAAAAATATAAATGAAAATTGTGCACTAAAACATGGAATTCAATTTCAGCTGGACTTTAAATTTAGTTGTGTCCTTTAGGGAGCTATGTATAAACAACTTGGATCAAAAGCAGCTTTCTATATCTAAATTTGTGGTTCCTTCTCAAAGCTGCCATCCTCAAGATTCACCTACTGTTAGCCATTCATACACATATATATTATTTCACTCACAAGCATGTTTCTGTGCTTTGGTTATGAGGAAGTGTAAAGGTAAAGACTATGCATGTTAAAAATGTAGAGGTTTTTGGTTACATATTTCTTTAAGATAGCTAAATATTTGGCACAAATTCAACTACTTTAAAAAAGGAAGCAAGTATTCCTTATAGTATCGACATAAAAAGTCTTTCAAAATATCTGACATCTTCATTTGGTCACTCTTTAAAAGTTAAATGTTAGAATCAACAAAATAAAGAGTTCCATGTTGAAGGGGTGCACCTGCAATAACTTCCAAAGTAAAGGATATGAAAAATAGTTTAAAAAAAATGCTAATGAAAACAGGAGAATTTTTTTTTTGGCTTGGGTTCAGTTAAAGCACTTTACACACAGGTGACCCCTTTCAAACAGGAACAATCCAAAATTGTAAGTAAATGTAGTCTCTCTTGAAATAATTTTTTAAAGGAAAATAAAGAAAACCATCAAAATGTTTACATCTTTGGGTATCATTCAGCTTGGTTTTCATAGAAGAACTTTTTGGATAGGCTGATACGGTGAAACATGAGCCTTGTCCGTGCATTCAGGCAAGTATCACCTTAAAACTTCTTTAGCCGCCAACTCAGTGTCGTTGAGGTCCCAGGGTGACCGATTTGGCATCTAGAGAGTTAACGTGGCAGTCAGTTTTTTGCTTATATTCAGTATGCCATCAGGTTTATGCAGATAAAACAAGCATCCTATTAGTTTGAACTTGTTTTCTTTGACAGACTTCATAGAAAAAAATCGAATGCATGGCTTAAAAGGTCCATGAAGCACTCTTTGAGGTCCATGTTTTCCATGAGCTACATCCTCTGCACAAATATGTCTTTGGAGATGGACACTTGTGGGTATTGTGGGTATACACTACATGGCCTTCTTGATATCTTCTGATGTCAGATCAGAAGAGTTGAAGATTTTCACCAAAAATGGACATGTTGACAGAAACACAAGGTGACCTGGCTGGAGCAGGAGGTTGTTAAGGCTCATGTCGATCTCTGGTTCAGTAAGGCTTAGACTTGTGGCAGTGGAGTTCATGCCACGGTTATGCTCTCCATGGTTGTCATCCTGGTGAGCACTCTCTGGACTGGCCTTGTTGGCGGCTGGCACGGTACACTGGCACTGGCACTAGTCAAGGGAGTAGTTGCTGAAGGGAAAGGGTTTCTGTATTTTTTGGTTGAGGTAGGCTAGCACAAGCAGCATAATCAGGCTAACATTGGCTTCAACTATGGCTTGGACATTCTTGTCAGACTGAGGTAGCTTTCTTTGGAGGTGTGCAGCTTTTGGGTGAGGAAGTGCCTTTTACCATGTAAAATGCCTGTTTGTGTACATGGTTCTTCTAAATGGCTCGTATGGTGATCACAATCACAGTCATTTCTAATCAGACTCTCACCTCTGTAAGGCGTTCACAAAGGCCACTATGTTTCTTCCCTTTCTTATTGCAGAGGAACTGAAGGCAAAGTCAAGAGTTCTGTCACAACAGACTAATTGGAATCTCCCAGTCAGGGGAGAATATTTGGCTTCGTTGGGACGCGTACGAGACCACAGTGCACACTTTCACATGTCAGCTTACCAGAGGAGATCTGAGGAATAGAAAATTTTGGTTATGGAACAGACTCCCACTGGAAAAGTGACACAAGTGTTTGTGGTGTACACACAAAAAGAATGTGACAGGACCTAATCTGGAGAGGCAATGCTGTTTGAAGGCTTTTTCTACATGCACATGTGCACGTGCACAGGCAATAAAGGCAATAAGCTTTGGTTTGAGGTAGGGGTGGAGGATGGGGGTGGGAGGCTAGTTTCAGGTTATTAGCAGCACGTTTTGTGGAGACTAAACCTATGACTGACTCTGAAAGGGCACAGAAGGTGCCCATTGGGTTCTTAAGTGAGTAGCAGACTGTTGGAGGGGAGGACGGGGATGTGGGTGTTGGATTATTGACCAGTGTTAGCCAGTGCCCGTGCCAGGCAAACCTGACGAGTGCTGCTCAATGACAACCTGGCACTGCGCTGGACAGACCACCTGCTCACAGGAACAGCAGGACAGGAAGGAGACAAGAGAGAAGAAAGACAAGGAATCAGATATCATTCAAGTATGGAATTATTTATGACATGCACAAGTAGTGTACCAGAGTACCAATGAGGTTATCCCTGGTTGGCCACTACATCACCATTAGACTGTTGAGCGATTATACTACTGAGCTGTGAAGACCAGTTTAACTAACTGTAAAGTCTGTTTTTCTGGTAGCTCCATTTGAGAACTAACATCGTTCCACACAACCATCTGTGGATGATCAGTTAAAAAGGCAGCTACCTGAGGCTATTCCTGACCTAGTGGAACCTAGAGGTCACAACAATTTCTTACTGAGATTTTCACTTTTGACATAACCAAACTTAAAGAGAAATTCCACTTTGTTCTTTTTCAGTCTTATTTTTTGTGGTTTTGCTTTGTTTCAGACCCCTGAATTTCTGCCACAAATGGCCACATAATTTGTCAAAGTTTGTGTTTGTGTCTAAGTTATTGTGTCGTATGACAAATAGCATCAAACTTCATCCAATGTTTCAGTAGGTCTGTGCCAAGAAAGAAAATGATGGATGGATGTAATTCCATATATTGGCAGCTGCTGTTCTTCAGGGTGAATTGTCTTACATGTGACAGATGCTGACTGCAGTTCTAGATGGACTGGTTTTGACCAAATATACAAACAGAACAAAAACAGATTAGGGACGATTTTGTTTGTATGTTTATTATCTGATTAAAAGGTCAATATGTTAAATCGAAACCCACATCTAAAACTGTAAGGGAGGGGATTGACTGCTAAAGGTGATTGCCAGTTCAATTACTCTTAGAGATGAATACATTTAAGTTAGTCATAAATGTTATATTTTATAGCCATGTCAAAGGGTAGAGCCAAAGAAGATGCAATAAAAAAGAAAGGTGCCTACACTGGGATCTAAAGCTGCTGCCTGAAGACCAATGTGATCTTTACTATTGAGCCAACAGGTCAGCAGTGTGGTACCAAGTATTCTTGCATTACTAAGTTATCTGTTTTAGCTAGTTATCCCAGCTGATCTTCCATTTTCAAGTAACCATCCCACAACTGTCTAGTGAGCTTTTTAGGTAAGTAGCAAGCCCAGTGACTGTGATGAATGAGTAATTATAAGCAATGCAACTACGTATGTGCTGATGTCAATCAAATTTGGTAATTAGTCTGACGCAGCAGATCTCTGACTCTTTGGATTTCTATCTTGGATGGTCTGGATGAGATTCACTGAGATTAACTCTTTCCACTGGTGGAATAAATGCATTCCTCTTCCTCCACCACACTAATGATGGAAAAATATGAATTGTGCAGGTTATTAGCCACATGCAGAATGTTCAATTGAAATGTTGCTTGTGCCAAATATATGCCGGCACCCTGAATATGTGCACACTGCAGTGTACCCGCAGTGATTACACTAGAGTAGAGAAACCGTTTTCATCATTTAACTTGGAATTAAAAGCAAGGTCCACTTGCCCATCTCTAGTGTACTTGTTTTATTAAATAGAATACTTTGTTTCAAGTTCCTACACCAAGACAAATACTTGAAAATGTAATGAAACCGTACTTAAATGAAGTGATTAAATAAAGTCGAAGTGACTACCTGAGGCACTGACTCCATTGTGGGACGGTTTGCTCCATCTTTAGGGATGCCATTGTGTCCTGTGTTATCCCTTGGTACAGACCAGCTGTCCTGAGTCCCTTTACTGCAAAACAGACTGTAAACAGGTTCAAGATATGAGTGCAGTTTCTGCATAACTTTACATTAACATAGCTTAAGAACAATTCATGAAGGTAAAGGATTCTCAGACGCCAGGTTTCCATATCAGTAAACATGATCATTCACAGTTCATTGGATTATAATTTAACAAGAATTATTGATAGTGTATTATATACGAGTAAAGAGGATGTACAGTGTATTGGCACTTACCTGCGACGGTATCCAAACATGAGGAAGAGAACACAGAAGATTATGCAGGCGGTGCCAATATGGATGCCAATGACAATGCTGCCCAGAGAGGCCTCTCCATCCCTGCACTGACACAGGCTGTTCTCTCCTGGAAACAAACACCGCACTAATGAGGAACATCCTCATGATAGAAAAAAGTTGAGTTTTGGCCAAACTATCATTTGGCACATATATATGGTCATTTTGTGTTTTACATGCTGCTGATATAGTCTTAAGGCAAAGGTTTGGTGGTCCTTGTGTGGAGGTTTGCCTGCAGCCAATTCAGTGTGAGAGCTTTCTTATAGTAGCCAAGAAATTTTAAAAAGATATTCATCCTGTGTCATGAGTTTATTTGGGATTTTGCCCAGGTATAATTAAAAAGAGTAATCAACTTCGATTCCAAATTTCTTTATAAAGATGAACCCAGGAAATATGAAAATGCAGGAGGTGGTGTGACAAAAGAAGGCAGATCACTTTCATATCTTGTCCCTGAGAGCTTCTTTGTCTAAATTTCTACTTTGGAGTATCGTATTATGTTCTTCCAACAAAACTCTCACTAGAAGCTTGAGTTGGTGGTCTTAGTCTGACTTATACTTTATATATTATGACAGTCTTCCTCAGTTATGTATAGGCCTTATTCTCTTTCCCATTTCCTTTTGGTACAGACTGTCAAATCATTTTTGGAGTTTTGTACTCTATTAAATAATTACGATATTAGATATTTATTGTCTTATATCTTGTATGCATCTAAAAATATATGAACTAAATTAGGTTCATTATTCTTCACTTGTGTAATGTCTTTATAAAAGTAGTTTCAGACTTGCAGATATCTGATGAAATCTGTTTTCGAGTTTATATGTATTTCCAAAAATGCTGGTCTGTTCTTCAACTCAGTGATGATAACACCTCATTTTAAGCAAGATCAGAACATGTTTGCAGCCAACGTACAGGTTAAAAGGTGTGTATTGGTTGTAAATTAGTCAATATAATCAAAATTTGAGCTTCCATGTAATTTGCACTCTTCCACAGCATTCACAGGTGTAATCAAAGGACTGGCTCAAAGGTGTTCCAGGACACAGTCTGTGATCATACTCACCAGTGGTTTTGCCACTCATGCCTTCCTCTGCCAGTGACACCAGTCTCTTGGAGCAGTCACTCTCCCCGTTTCCATTGTAGGCCACCAGTTTGACTTCATACACTGCACCCGGTTCTGAAACAGAGGGCCCCATACAGAGTCAGTCGGGAGTTTGAAACAATGTTTTTAAAGTGGAATGATTTGTGTCTTAAGTGAATGTCTCTGTTGAGGATGTGTGTTCTCCTTTAAGCACGATCAAATTCAGTTGCCCTTTCCTACATAACCTACACACTGACTATTGTATTGATGGTGCAGGGATTGCAAGGGCACACCCTACAGGGAAAATTGGATTAACTGGAATAAAGACAATTATCAAATCATCTACAGTCATTATAACTTAGAACTAACAGCAACTAACTGTGTCTTCATTTTATACCACATAATATCTTGGTCTTGTTCCTGCATTACATGTACTCACTGCTTAAAACGATAACTACATGCTGTTGTGACTTAGACTTCCTGTTTATGTTGAGCCATGGTGCCGCACTTGCAACTGCAATTGCATCCAGTGCTGTTAGACGATGAACTGATGAGGCAATTGTCTCACGCGACACACTGCTGCATCGAACATGATTATCATTGACAGCACTTCTGCTGTGAAGATCAATGTGTGTTCAGTGAATTTCTCCATGTAGTGACAGTGTGGACAGCAGCTGTTAAAAATGCTTAAAGGAGCAAAGGTTGACTGATAATAGACGGACACAGACTCATTCAGGTTCATTTGTCGGCTCATTAATCTGTCAATAACCTTCTAGTATTCAGCCTTTAATTATACAGGGAGAACTATTTTCTCATGGTCAGGTATGACTATTTCCTTTAAATTTCAGTTTTCTTGATTTTATACAGTTTACTTTAAGCCAAAAATAAAATAAACATGTTGTGGTGTCATAAGTAAAAGTGGTAATACTTTATTTTACAGGTCTGTGGTAACAGTTTTCTGGGAAGCTGGAATGAACTCTATAATTTGACACTAATTATATGGAGAATAGAGACAGAGGCTTGAGAGAGTGGGTGTAGTAAATTGTGTTGAGATTCTAAGCAGTTCTTGATTTCCAGAGGAATTTGAAAGAACTGCTCCCACTTAAACCAAAGCATTTTATTATCCATTTATTATTGGACACTATTCTCCATATTTGTCGAGTTGTATGTTTGCCTTTAAACAAATTTCACATTGTCCCATGTTCAGCTGACCCACTGTATACTGACTAAAGACTCTGTACTAGATACTAGAAATTCATTGAAGTGTACAAACTGAACACTGTCTGGATCTACAGTTACAATTTACAGCTTTCTAGGAATTTTTAGGAAACTGTGGATCCTCTAAAATAAGCTGCAGTTAATTTGACATGTTCTCCTTCGATACCTTCACCATACCCACCTACCCATTAGTGTACAAAGAAAATGAACACATACTGATGGACAGACCAGCAGAAAGAGTCAGACCTTTAGATAATTATATATAGTCTGCATCTGACAATGAATGGACCTATTAAATAAAATTGGAAATAGGATATGTATATAAATATTATATAAATGTATAAATGTATATAGGATTAGAAGAAAGTGGGGATGGTTACCACATAATCATCACAACACCACATAATCAACAACGCAACACATTTGTCAGTCAGTGGCATTAATGCCAGATTTTGTTCAAATTGTATATTTGGTCTGTCAGAGAGGTGTCACATCTTTTCATTGAAATCAAATTATAGGAGATGGCACGGTGCGGCTGATGGCTTGTTTTCCAATTCAATCCCATTGTTTTGTAGGTGACCAAGATAAATGTATTGTTATGGTTACAGGTATTGAGCACGGAGGTGTCACTATGTAAACAAACAAGGGGGAGAGACGGATGCTGCTGTTCAGACATGAACACAAGGAGTGAGTGGCATCTTGGTGGTATAATGTGGAAATAATGCTTTAGTCTATTTATTTCTTTTGCATTCCATCAGTAACTGTTGAACTTAATGCTGACCTGCTATATAGTTCATACTGATTAATGTGGGAGGGAACATGTATACATTAAGTATACATGCTGGTGCAACTATGACAGATAGACACCATGAACAGCCAGAGTCATGGTAAAACATGATGATGATGAAGGTCAGTGTTAGGGTGATGGTTGGGATAAGAGTGTGTCAGTTACAGCAAAGGAGGCATATTGGTATGTAGTCTGAGAGAAAGCCTTGTCTGAGAGACACAACTGAGGGCAAAATCTTATGCTCTCTCCTCCTGAGGCACACACACATACGCACAAACACACACAGACTCACCCAGCTTAGAGATGGTGTGGGCATTGATGTGACAGGGCAGCTGGATTGGTCCCTGGAAAACAGCATGGGGGACCCTGCGGTAGGACAGCCTGAAGCCCTCAGCCTTGCCAGCCTTACTGGGGAGCTCCCAGAGGACCTGCACAGTGCTGGAGTTCACCACCTTGGTGAAGAACGTGGGAGGGGTCGGCACTGGACGGAGAGTGGAGACAGAAAAAGGAGAGCGAGGAGAGATGAGCTGATAGATTAGACAAAAAAAACAGTACAAACTGTCCTCCAAGGAGACATTCATAGTTATAGAAATACATAAAGACTCATAAACCTTGCACCAAATTTACCACTTATATATGGAAGCTGCTGACTTGAGTCTCATTATTTTTATTGTGTCTCTGGTTACATAATGTGCTCTTTAACCTTCAGATGCAACTCACAAAAGGTTGTGTAGTTTTGTTCAAAATCTTTTTACACCTCTTAACACCTCTTACCCAATCCTCTTTATAAAAATGTGAAGTTTTTTAATCTACAACTTGATGCAGGTTGATTAATTTTAACTTGGTCAAAATAAGAGGGAACAGGAAACATGATGCTCATAAACCTATTTCAAAAACCCTGGGGAGGACACAGGTGTACATGATGCCGTGACATACATTTTTAAAGTATATGTTACAATTGTTTTGAATCTGTCTTAAATCAACAGTACAATTGTTGTTGTAATCATTCCTCCTGTCCATATTGTCCATGAAGTGATCCTTTTTAAAGTCTGTAACTTTGGAAGATTCCCACTTGATTTGTGCAACTCAGACTGCTGAAGCCTCATATTAGAATGCATTTTTGCACAGAATGAGGACTGTGGACTTTGACCCCTGTTTCTTACAGTGGAGTCACTCTTCTCTTTTCTCTCATCTTTTGGACGATGACCAGTATCATTAACTGAGATATGAAATATGAATAATAAAAATGAATCAGGAGACAGAGCAGAAGTGAACCCCTGATGGTTTTGTTAGTGTTTCATGTTCTTACCGCCCCCTAGTGTTGTAGCCACCACAGTACCGGACTGCTGGCTGGCTCCCAGAGGAGAGTAGGCCTTCAGGTAGAGGGAGTAGGAGGTGGCTGGTTCAAGGTTGGTCACATCATGCCGGAAGGTGCCTTTACTGATGGCTTCCTGCAGCTCCAGACTGTCGGGCTCTGAATCACACACACACACACACACATTTAGATGTAGTTACTATTATGACTAAACATTTTCTAATTTGAAGTACAGACGGTATCTTTCAACAGCAGACTCTTACTGTGTGTGTGCTGACACTCACCTCCTATCTTGCGGATGTGCAGGACATATCCGATGATGCTTTCAGTGACGTTGGCGGGTGGCTGGCTCCATGTGATTTGCAGGGCATTGGTGGACAGTACGCTGGCTGCGAGGCCCTGGGGGGCATCGGGCATGTCTTTAGCCTGGGCCACGGCCAGACGGGCGCTGGCCTGGTTGGTGCCGGCACTGTTCTCGGCGATGCACTGGTAGATGGCCTCATCCTCTGAGCTGATACGGGTCAGAGCCAGGGTGCTGTACAGACAACACACAGCTGCATCAGCTCACTGCTAGTCACATCTACCAGACATCACAATACAGGGACTGTATGGAAAAACATGGAGCCTCAGCAGGTACAGCACCAGTATCAATACTGTTAGTACAACTAAACCTAATACTACTATCTCAACTTCACCTGCTCTACTGCTACTGTTACTACTACCACTTGTACTCTACTTGTAACTACTAATGCTACAACTACTACTTACTTACCTACTACAGCTACAATTACTACAATAAGTACTACTACTACTATGACTAGTTACTAAAAATAATACTCATACTGTCCTGCGGTCCTAGATCATCAGGGGCCACAAGGGCCCCAGGTCTGAATCCCTGTGTTACTGAGGGGCCCTGTATCAAAATCTAGTTTAATACCTTTATTTTTGTCAGTGCACGCTGCTCGCATGTTACATACCCTAAATTACAGATGTGTTTAATCACGCTGGGTCAGGGTAGCATTCTAACATAGGAGAACTGCCAGGTTTTTAGGTAAAATATGATGAAGCTTCCTTGTGTTGTCTGTTGCATGCACTTTAGGTACACACATACAGGTTACATACACAATGCAAATACCGTGGGAGAAACTGGGGTGCCAACAGGGGCCTGCAGCTTAATTTTGTCTTGGGGCCTTCTAGCAGGTTAATCTAGCCCTCAGGCTCCTGAACTATGCTTCTACTAATAATACTGCTGTCACGTCTTTCAAGGCCATTGTTACAACTCTACTATTATACTACTACCACCTATAAAGGCCAGTGATACACGAGATGTGTATTTATTATTAAATAAAATAATGCAGCCAAACTGTCCTCTTGGGATTAGCTAGTTAGTTAGAAACTAATGACCTTCCATCCACAACATTAATTAACTCATTTACTTTAATTAACTGAACAATATTGAATGTTGGAAATAGCTAAACAGTATGTAGTTATAACTCACAAATATAGGTGTTCCCATTCCAATGGGTGGATGTAATTTGTTTGATTTTATGTCATTGTTGAATCATAGACCACCACACACTGATGATCCAAAGACATTCAGGGTCTAACAGGCTCAGTAATGCCGCGTTCTCTGTGCAGTGCTGCCACCATGTGGTACAACTGTTAAATGCAGGGCTAAAAAAAGGCTCTGCTATATGTTAGAGGTGACTTGCACAGATTGGGCTTTCTGTCGTATCTGCTGTCTTCTTCTCAAACCATCACTATGACCTGTGATGTTTGAATATAACTGACATCTACATTTTGCCTGCTTTCAGTGACGTTGTCATGGCATACAGTAATTCAATACAACACCAGCACTGTCCTTGTGCGCAGAGGAAGTGCTCTGTCTTTGGATTGCTGTGATATTTAACTTTATAGTCAATATGCATTCCTCATATGTTTGTAATGTTCCTTTTTATGCTTGAATTAGCTTTAGAAGCGTTTTCTCTGAAAGTTCAGATTGTTTGGAGAACTGCAAATCTAGGTTCTCTGATTAACACGCTAGACTTCCTGCAGTGACTGTAATTGTGCAGTTTTCATGTCATGTACTAAAGTCATGTTTATCTGCTTTTGTAGGCTTGATAACCAACTTCTCAGTAACTGACCATACCAAATGATCATACTGAATTAATCATGTTGATTCAGGCTTCACTTGTTTTCTTTGAACAGTACTTGTTTAAATGTTTAATTGTGTATTTTAAAGATCATTCAACAGTGTGACTGCCCATACTGTGAGTGCAGAGAAGAAGAAAGGAGAGATTGAAGTCATTCCTATCCTCAGTTTCTAGTACATTAGATGAAAAAGTCATACACTTGCATCACAGCACATCACTGTCATCACCTACCTGTTGTTATTGGTCAGCTTGATGTTGTGTCCGGGCATCAGGACCTTGCCGTTCTTCAGCCAGATGAGGTGAGGCTCAGGGACGCCCTGGGCAACACAGGTGAACACAGCACTTCCCCCTGCTGGTTTAGACACAGACTGCGGCCACTGTAGGAACTCTGGAGGAGCTGAGGAGGAACAGAGGGGGTATTGAGACAAGGTGCAGACAATAAAAAGAACCACAACATAAAACTAAAGCACATAACAGACTCATGTTCCCCATAAACCCTGCTGCCCCCAACGGCCTGCTTTTACAGCAGCCCTTGTTAACAGCTCACAGACACTGAAACCTGAAACGCTGATGTCAAGGAGAACTTTATCTAAATAATACACTTACAAATTATAGTTTCAAAGAAGCCTGACAGAAAAAAATGTCTTCTGTAATACTTTTTGCATTGTTACTCATAACAGTGGGCCATATTCTCTACCTTAACAATACATCCAACTGATGTGATCCAACTGAATCACGTCCTCCAGACTACAGGACTGACATCTTTCAGAAAGTCTGTTTAACCTTTCTTGAATTTCTTTACACTTATTCATTATATACATATTTTTAAAACAGAGTATAGAACAGAATTGTGGTATAGAGCAGATCTGCATGTTAAACAATGTAATGTGTGGAGACATGAATCAGAAGGAAAGTGTACTACAAAGAAATACAGAAACTATTCAGAGGGAGCACAAAGGTAATGCACGCGACCACGGATACTACTGTGATGATTTGGAAATGTATTGTTTTTTACACTTGTAACAAGGTCTTTGTTAACGGCTGAGTTATACCGCCTGAAAGTATATTTAGTTTTTACCATGTCACTGCATTCCCAGAGCTCAGCTATTAACTTGGTGATTGCAATGTCGTCATTACTGATAGAAATGATGACCGAAACTAACAAAAAGGGTAAGGTAGAACAAAAGTGATTTCACAGGACCATAAAAGTACGTAAGGGGACACAGAATGCTGTAAGTCACTGCACTCTTGCGACCAAGAACAAGCGTATTTAAATATATATATTATAATTATATATTATATGTATAGAAATTCATCAGTCTGGTTTTCAATGCAAAGTGCTACTGCATCGAGAAGGTCTGGATGCTGTTTTAGAGGCTGTTTGACAAGAATCAATACCCAGAAAAACACTCAGAGAGAAGGAAAATAGTCAAACTGAAACATATACAGAACCCTTCATTTGAAAACCTTCTCAAACCATCAAGAAATACATAGAATGTTTCATCAATTAATAAATGTGTCTGTTATTGAACTTCAGATGTCAAGGGTGTCTTTCCAAACCCCAGAGGACAATCAGGTCCCTTTACAAAACACACTCACACACACACACACTCACACACACACACACACACACACACACACACACACACACACACACACACACACACACATGCAGCCTGCTGACCCCAGCCAGTCCTCAGCTGCCCCCAGACAGATGCAGGCCTGCCCCTCCTGACACCCAGTTCAATATTAGAGTCACAAAAGACATGCATATATATGCTGGGATATAGGCAATGCTCCTTAAGCCCTAAAGCCCCTCCCCACTTCAGCCAATGCTCAGCATCTCATTGATCTATTGACCTCAACGCCCACTATGACCCACCCCCCCCAACCATCCACCTATGAGCTGAGGGGGATGTGTCAACTAGGTGACCATTTCAATAAGGACACATGTATCACTACAGCCAGGGATTTCTCTTTCTTCCGTTGGCAGACTGCTTTGATCAGAACCAGCTCTCAGTTTATCTGAGCCAAAACCAACCATGAAGGAAAGAACAGAAGGAAGTGATAATGGTAGCCTGTAGGTGTGTGTGGCTGTTATACCATCACAGGAGCAAATGTATAAACACGTGTAATCACATGACAATGACCTGAGACATAGTTCCAGTATCAAGCTTTAACTTTTACTTAAAAAACATCATTATAGTAATTTTACTCCAGTGAGAGCTAACTGGCAATGAAGCAGAGAGAGTGTTGTTATGGTTACATGCAGTTTAATGTACCTTGTGCAGTGATTTAGAGCTATGTTTGAGATGTCTGCATATATGATTCAATGAACACTTGCCATGCAATCAAAAATGAAAAGAACAGTATTTTTGGTGGCCATGAACATGAATATACATCAGGTTTTGCTCTCTCTCTTTTTGTCTGTAATGTGTATGTATGTATGTGTGTGTGTTTGTGTTTGTGTTTGTGTTTGTGTTTGTGTTTGTGTTGGGGTGTGTGTGTGTGTGGGAGGGGG
>NTHP01000165.1:433546-460714 GCA_003416845.1 Oplegnathus fasciatus
GAGGGGGGGGAGGGGGGTCGGGGGTCGGTATTATCTCTCAGGGGGGATAGCTGTCCACCCCTTCATCTGCTCAGCTGTCCCAGCATCATGTTAGAAAGTGTCAGGCACTCTCAGCTGACCGTTCATCAGTGGATCCATACTCTGTATTGATCAGTGATTCTGTTGACCTTGAGTTTCACTGCGCCTCATAGCTCATCTTACTAGGTTTAGTCCCTTTTGTTTGCAGCCTGTGTGGGGGGTTCCATGGGTTCCAGGCACTGAACATAACAAGATTTACATATGTGTGAGCTATACTGTGTCATTTTCCTCATAAAACTGAGCCTTATATTTTGGCCACTTAGTTGTGCCTATGATGAGTCATAGAGCTGAGGATGTACAACAATCCTGCATGCAAAATGTCACTAAAAGTAACAAAGAATGAGCAGTAGATGTATTTAAATACTAACAAATTAAGGTATGTTGAGGAACATTACCTTCCAGAGGTTCTAAATATTATTGCAATAAGCTGCAGCTGAGTATTTAATGGGTAATGCTTTTAAGGTCCACTAATTTCTTAATATTTTCCGAGAAATCTAATCTGGTCCCAATTCTAGGGAAATAGAAACAGTGTACTGTGACAGCATATGTGGTAAGTACCAACTTAATTACGTTTTTTCAGTATAGAGTATAGTAACAGTTTATAAGCAGCTGGAATCAGTATAAACCATTTAAATTCAAGTACTTATTCCTCCATTACTGAAAACGTAAGTCTCCATATTTGTTGAATTGCATGCTTACTTGTAATTTACACATACAAAGACATAGCTTCCATTTCAGGTTCAGCTGACCTGCTGTGTACTGACCAAGACTCTGTGGCGTACTGACCATGACTCTGTAGACTACCAAATCTCATATCCTTACTTGGAACCTTCATTCAGAAAACTCTGGTAGCAGTACTATATGTATATGTGTCTTTGAGTTGGAACTTAGGAGTTATTGCTATTAAAGAGGGTCTTAGTACATTACTAGTTAGGTTCAACCCCGGCTACCTGATATTAAAACCTGATATTATCATAGTTACTACATTCATAGCAGGCACTTATTATGTTAAATCGATTGTTCTTACATATGAAGTTTTGACAATGAATAGAAAACATTCTATTGAAAATAAACTAAAATCCTGCAGTAAAAGTGATAATATGCAGACATGCCATATATACATATTTGTATGTTTTTGTCAACACATTTGGGCAAGAAGTAATGTGGCTCAGCATGTATTTTGGTGCTGATGTTTATAGAAAATGTGACAAGTGAACCGAAGCCCTCAGTGGGATCTGCATGATAAAAGATCTGTAGCTCATCCCGTCAGGAAAACGTGGACAAAAATGAGGAGGAAGGAGGGAGAGTTGGGAGTATTCAGTGCACCATTCTCCAAAATGGCTGGCCATCCTTTGTGTCTCCCCCCACGTGGTGGCACCCTGGTTGCCCTCACCCCTCCGCCGGGATGCTATCCATCTTCCAGCCCTTCCTAATTAACCCCGAGACCACACCTCCTTTCTCCTTCCCCCTCCCTATCTGTCCGTCCTGACTCCACCGCCTCCTGCCTCATTTCAACCGTTTTCACAGGCATATGCCCTGAATCCTCCTGTCGAGGTCAGGGGTCAGGGGTCTGGGGGTCTGAGGTTGCAGGTCATACCTCACCCCCTTCCCTTACCCCCACCCCCCTCCTGCACCTTGCACTCTGCATTGTCTGTCTAGTTGTCCTCCACTTTTTGCCTCTGTCTGTTGTCCTCTTTGTCCCTTCATGCTGACCATGACCGTGGACACATCACACACACACAGACTGTGTGAAAGTTCAGACCTCTGCTAACCTTCACACTACAAACACAAACAGCAGCCAGCTTCACTGATCCCCACTGAACTTGACTCCAGCTGAATGGTGAAAACATCACAACGTCTCTGCACACTTGAACCTCAGCTGTAGTACCTTTACAACTGGAAAGGAGGGCTTGACTGTCACAAAAGACAAATGGAGAGAGAGCAAACATTTTCCAGCACAATATTTTCTTATTGTCTAATTTGGACACTATATTTGCAAAAACTATAAACATTTAAGCATGCTTCCCTTTGTTAACTCAATATACTAAAGATATACGTTTGTGAAAGATTTGTAAGATTTGTAAAATATGAGCATGTCTTACAATCTGTGCACAAATGATATCAATGGAAAGGTCACTGCTTGTTGCATGTTTAACACTGTCACAGTGTGGGAACTTTGAGTCCTGAATTTCACACAGTTTTGTGCTGTGAATGTGCACTCAGATGATCACAGAAGCAGTTTTTTTTCTCACACTCTTTGAGTAACCTCACTGCTGATATATTATAATTAGTGCACAAATTTTATCTAGACATTCCCAGTTTTTTCTACAACTACATTTTTTTCCTGCACATTCAAACGCATCATTTCACAAGATCAAAATCTTATTAAGACTTATTTGAGCCCATAAATGTTATACATAAGTATTTTTATATCATAGTTACAACATTAAAAACATGTTGTAATGCACAAAGTCTTATCTTATATATCTTATCATATGAGACATAATATCACATCATCTGGGATATGATGTCACATCAGATATGATAATATCTGATATCATTTTTACATTTTTATTTGAGTTGAATTAGTATTTACTACAATGACCCAGCGTCATTAAAGTAATTAGTAAAGATTCATCTCACTTTATTAGAACTAGAACTAATCTCAGCTCTCCTTCTACAGTTTGGGGGTAATAATCTCATTTTGGATGCATCACTGCAGAATAATGAGGGCATTTCAACCTCTACACTTAAACACTTTTGAAGCTCTCTAAACCACACTGTGGGTGGTCATGTTACCAGTTAGCCAAACACTGATCCAAGCTCTTTGTTTTCTCTCAACCCCAAAAAGAGAGCAAATGGATCAATAAATTAATGAATATATTAGAGGTCTGCCCCTTCTGCCCTCCTCTACACCAGAGGCACTGTGAGAGAGTGACAGAGGAAAATATTGACTGATCCGGTCGAAGAGTCGGACACAACAGGGACAGAGGGATAGATGAAGGCAAAGCTGAATTATATGAATGCAATGAATGTGCTTCTGCTCTTTCTTTGTGAATGCAGGGGATAGAGTATATTCTATAATTGTCTCTGTCACCAGCAGTATTTTTACAGCACCAACAAATTCTAAGCTTTCCTCTCAGCTCACTGTCAGTGTTCTGAAACTCAGCACAATGTAATAGCTGAGTGAACGTCAACAGAGGTCTGGGAAGAAATCTGAGAATTTGCATGTTTTTGCCCATTTAATGCAAATCATGACCTAGTTGACAGTATACCTAACCATTTTCAGTTCAAATAGCAACTGAAAAGGAGCAGCAACATAAATCTGGTTTAGAAATGTTGAAGGGGCATGCCACCACTTTCACACATGAAGTTCAGTTTACTCATCATGTGGTGTACTACTCAGCTGTATATAAGAACAGTTGTATTAGATATTCTGTATATCTGGAGGACCTTTACAAAGCCTGAGAAAAATAACCCTTATGATGGAGACTACTAATTTATTACAGAAAGTCTGCAAATGGTAGACATTAGGTTTGAAAGATACTGACATTGACAGAGAACAGAGAGGGTGTAACGAAAATATGCTATTTGTTGCATTATGGGAAATGTAGGATCCAGTGTTTTTGGTGCTTGACCCATTCTAGGGACTAAAAGAATAGAAATACCTCAACATAAAAACCAGCTTTGAAATTCCATCACCATTACAAATGTTACTTATATATGGACATATTATCAGAAAAATGTCTGCAGAATGACCCCTTTCAGAGTGTATTATATTACATCAGAGGATTATCAGTATTAACAGGTAAGCAGCATTTTGGCATTGTAACTGGTCAAGATGGAGCTAATTATAACAACTTTATGTAGTCATATTTTATGTTTATGTTTATGTTAAGTTGATAATAAGTTTTGTAAATCAAATCTTAATCTTCAAAGTAACTTGTAACTATAGCTGATAAAAGTAGTCTAGTGAAAACAATATTTCCTTCTGAAATAGAGTGAAGTAGAAGTAGAAAGTAACATTCAGTACTAGCATACTAGTACTGAATGTTACTCCCTCACCACTAGTCTTCAGTCACAACATCTGTCTATGTATGCACTATTCTGTAGAAACTGGATGTGTTAGAGGATTTACAGTGTGTTTTTATAGTGTTTAACCCTTTCTGCAAATCAAATTTCACTCCCATGACTTACAGGGACATACTTCATCTGCAGAGAAACAAGATATAGCCTGGTCAATAAAAACCGAACACTTTAACACTCCATGTTTCTGTCTTGTCTCTGGGAGGTGAGCAGCTATTAGAGCTGGCCTCAGGACAGCCAATTAAATACAGCTAATGACAGTGAGAAATATAAGCAGGCTGAGAGTATGGACATCTGCAGGGTGATTGATGAGTCCACATCATAAGGGGTGTGCATATGTGCGGTGGAGGTGGGGAGGGGTCTCACACCAACAGTGTCACCAAACACCATACAGCAGCCCCATGGTCCCAGCCTCCACCCACACTGAACAGCCAGGAGCAAAGGTGATGAGAAAGGGTGGAGCTTTGCTATTGACCCTTTCCTTCCCCTCCCCTCCCCTCCCCTCCCCTCCCCACTTCCAGTTAATGTGGTCAAGTGCACACACACTACAGATCTATCATGGAGGTCTAGTAAGCTCAAGCACAAAGGCTACAACAGTGGCTGCATGTTTAGCTGGGGAGGATGTATCTGTATCAGATGGTCAATCTACAATCCACTGTGTACAGTATGATATATATTTCAAACTAATTTGTGGTGGAGTGCATCTTCACTCAGCCCTTCCTTCCCTGACTGCACTGATGTGTTTTTATATTAAAGGAACAGTCCAACATTTGGAAAGTATGCTTGTTTATCTTCCCCAGACTCATATGTTTCAGATGGATATCAGTTTCATCTCTGTGTGTCCATTACAGAGATAGGGCCAGGACATGTTTAGCCTAGCTTAGCACAAAGACTGGGAACAAGGCTAAACTGCTAGCCTCGCTTTGTCAAAAGTGGAAAAAATACTTTTAACAACTTAGTGAGTGCACACAGCAAGTCCTGTCCTGATAGTGATGTTGGCCCCGTCTATACTGGACAGAGAGAGATTATAATTTATAGCGATATTCTCAATCTGATGTAGATATGATAGCAAAGAAGTCTATTTCCAAACCTGTCGGACTGTTCCTTGTTAACAAAAAAGCCTTGTCTGTAGAGTAAGTCAATACAACAACAGAGGCTGGTATTGTGCCAGTGAGAAGCAGTAGAGGACACTTGAGCAGTGGTCTCAGCGGGCTCACCTTGTACCACGAGTCGTCCGAGGGCAGTACGCCTCATTCTGGTGCCCGGCCGATTGGCAGCACACACATACACACCCGAGTGCTGTAGGGAAACATCTGAGATCATCAAGTTCCCAGTCCCCAGCACCTGGATACCCTCCACCCCAATGGAGCGTCCGTCTGATGGACACACAGAGAATGTTAAAACATGCTTTGTATTATTAATTAATTCTCCTCCAATCATATGAATTCTATTACAATTTTCCAGTGGTACCTAGCCTGCTCCAGGAAACAATGGGTCTTGGGTTTCCTGTGGCGATGCACTCCAAGATGGCCGTCTGATGAACAGTGATGGTCAGATTCTGGGGTCCTGACAGGATGACTGGCTCTTTGTAGGTTCTGGGAGCTCCACCTACAAGATTGAAGAAACACAAAAAGTGAATGTGGATGAGATGACGAAATATGCTGACACAAAGACATTAAATGAGTGTTTATTTTTTTATTTATTTAACCTTTATTTAACCAGGCAAGTCATTAAGAAAAAATTCCTATTTACAATGGTGGCCTGGCAAAAGGCAAAGCCTCTTGAGGGAAGGGGGTAGGGGCTAAAAAGGAAATATTAAAAGTTAAAAGAAACAGCAGCACACATCCAAACATTTCCAACACACACGCTACTAACATACAATCACAACAAGCATTACATGTGACAGCAGGTACAGCAGATAACAGCATCAGGAGTGCAGTGTTTCCCACACATTGATTTATTTGTGGCAGCCCACCATAGTATCAACATTGACCGCCACATATTGATTTTCTATTTCTTTTTTCCTTGACACGCTCTCTCTCTCTCTCTCTCTCTCTCTCTCTCTCTCACAATCACATTGACAACAGACCATAGGTGTAGTGCTGCCAGAGCGCACCAGAATGACACTCTGACACTTTTTTTCTCCAAGTAAGGAAACAGAATATTTACAGTTCACATAATCTGGTTGAAATTCACAAACATTTTTTAAGCGCTTAAAGATCCAATCATCACTAAAGTGTCTGTCATGCAAGAGAGCCAATAAAAACAAATGGAATGGTCAAAGTTGTCATATTGACGTGGTGTGTTGATTGATTGAGTAACATGCAAGAAAACATTCCACCTTAAAAGTTGCCGGGAGCTGCCGGTAGCCTTTGGGCGGCACAGTGAATTAAATGTTTTTTTCTCCAGTCTACAGCTGGTTAACGTTAACTAGTAAAGATGAAAAGGCAGCAAAACATCCTTTCATTTTTAGAAACTTATGTAACTTTTCCTCAGAATGGATGTTTCGAATGTGGCTTCATTTGCTCCTCGTGTTCATTTGCCTATATTGCTTAATGCTACTCTAATTCCAACCTACTACATCCATGGTATCGCCTAATACTACTTCTCTAGATGTTTGGCTGACTGCCGCCTAATATTCTCAGCACGATGCAACTATTTATAAAGTCAGTCTAACATTTGATCATGTGGTCACTTGTACTGTATGTAGCCTAAACTTGCCACCCACCGTAGGAGCAGTGGTTACATGACCTTCGAAACGAGCCACAACTTAACCGTGCGCGTGCACGCATGCACACATGTCATAGGAGTGTCTTCTTCGTCCTTGACTGGATGCCCGTGGTGGCTGTAACTATGAACCAAACTTAAGGGATTTTTCTTTGTAATGCTTTCAGAAATTATAAAACACAATAAAAAAAGAAAAGCTGAGCAAAAGTCCTGGCACTTCTTTTAAAAAAAGGGTCAACATTCAGCCTGAAAGGTCAAAATGGTAAAGATATTGGCTGAGCTAACACTTTCCCGAAGCTTTCAGTTGTAAAAGTATTAATTTTGGGATAGAAACTAAATTTCTGTTCCGGTTGAGCACTGTTATCGGGAGGACTGAAGTACGGGAAAAACTGAAGTTGTAATGGCGAAAAAATTCTGAGATATACCACAGTAAAGACATTTATCTCTACAGGTATATGGACAAATTCCATATATCCTTACAGTTTAATACATATAAGCATGAATAATGTAGCTCGAGCCAGAGGGAATAGAACTCTTAACCGTTGTTCACTCCACAGAGGTGTTTCTCTAATTACTATGTGTGTCCTCCTACCAGTAATGTTGAGCATGGCCTCATGGCTGTAGCGAGTGTTGGCAGGGTTGGTGGCAACACAGCGGAAAACCCCAGCATCCATTTGCCTCACGCCCGTCACCTGGAGAATGCCCATTGGCAGTAGAGTGTATCTGGACAGGGAGGGGAGGTCAGGGTGCAGGTGAGACACGGGAAAACTATTACAAATATACTAAACAAATGTGTATATACAGCTGGACAGTGGAGATCTGGATTATGCTGCAGCAGCAGTTTAAAAAGTTTATGTGGATGTTTTGATGTTGTTTTGATGTTTTGATGACTTCAAAAAAATGAAAAATAGAATGGGCAGGATTAAAAATAAATACCAATTTGTCACTGTCACACATACATGATACATATTGACAGCTGAATTTGTGCAATAGTAGTTGAAAGAGCCCCATGTACATACTACTGTACATATACTGTAGTGTATGTGTGTATGGTTTACCTGTTGTCAGTGGTGTTAAGTGGTACTCTGTCTCTCTCCCAGGTGATGTTGGCCTCTGGTACTCCGTTGATCTGACACTGGAAGCGAGCAACGCCTCCCTCATCCACAGACATGGACACTGGGTGGGTGTGGAACTTAGGAAGAGCTGAGGAGCAAACCACACAGAACTCCGCCTTAATGAGGAAAATACTGGATATGGATATCATTTTGAATCACTGAAGGGGTACTCCAATTCTACACATGAAGTTTACCAGCTTACTAGTCATGGTTACCACTACGTAGCCTGTGAAAGCAGTTGTACAATCTCTTCCGTGGCTCTGGAGGAGTCTTATCAAGTCTGAGAAAATAACCCTGATGACGTGATAATGATGTCATCAGGGTTATCTCAGCTTGAGTTTGAGGATTTAGAATAGAAAGTCTACCTTATAAACTGTAAACGGTTGTAGAGTTTTAAAGACGTGAGACTTAACCAGACAGGGAAGGTCTTGGTTACAATGAAAATGTAGGATCCAGTGTTTTTGGAGCTTGACATACACTAGGGACTAAAACGCTCAGCTCAGCTTCTTTGATTTTGAGCATTTCTTAGAATCTGTCTCTTGTGAGTCCCCTAACTTTATGGAAGTGCAATACTAAATCAGTGAAACATCCAGTTAATAATGATTTCCTGGAATAAAAACTGTAAACATCTTATTTCTCCACTTCTCTTTCCTGGTATTTCCAACTTTGCTGAAGAGAACAAATGTGGAAAGAGATTTTCCCTCAGACTTTAGTTCTTACACCATCTGTCACTGCTTTAAACCATTCAGATGGTATAGCTTGCCAAGCTGTTTCCCAAAAATATTTTTATTGTCAGATAGTAACAACTTTAAAAAGGTGTTGTGTAGACTTACACGGTGCAGAGTTTGGGGTTGGATTAGAACTATTCTACCTAGGTTACAATCAATTTCAAAATTATGTGTAGCTTTTATCACTTTAAATCCTGACATATTCTTTACACACCTAGTTTTGCCATGTCCTGTATTTACAAAGGCAAAATGCGACATACTTCCTACTGAAGGATTGGAATAGCCTAAAATAACATTACCACTCCCAGGACTTCCACTCACATTCATGTACACACACACACACACACACACACACACACACACACACACACACAGAGGATTCCTAATAACCTAGTGGCCATAATCAATAAGGGTGTATACCGTAGAGGAGGGGTCTAGAAATGAGAGAGCATCACCATGGCAACCCATTGTATTGAAGTAAAACCACCTCGCTAGATAGCCATAATTCTCCTGGATTACCCATAAACCCCTGGTTTTATTGTTCTGAGTGAAGGGGTGGGGAGAAGGTTGTACACTCAGATAGTGCAGGTGTGTGTGTTTGTGTGCATGTTCAGCACATGTAGCCATGTACAGTAATGTACATGCAGTGTAATTTATAGGTTTTCCATAATGAGAAGCTGGTATGTTTTGGTGAGGGGTTTGTATCTGGGCGCCTGTTCCCTCTGACAAAGGATCAAAGAGTCAGAGGGGGGCTTGGGTTGCCAAGTATGATGCAGAGGTCTTCACCATGTGAAGCATCATTTATAACAAAGACTATGGGATGTTTTGTCACAGAAACGGCGACATGTGGTGTCTATCTGTGGGATATCCTCTGCCCCCTGTGCAAGTTTATGGCCTGTGGGTAATGCAGGGATATGGACATTAAAATGCCTGAGGAAATGACTGTTTATCTTCAAGTGAGTAAGAGAGCAGGACTTGACAGTGTGTAGACTTCACATCTAAATCACTTAAATAAAGATCATTATTATGACATTATTTGTGTTTGGGCAGACATATGAGCCTTTATCAAATTCCCATCACACACATAAAGTTTTAAGGTAAATCATGTTTTATTACAACTTATCATTGTCCATGATTCCAACTGGAGATGATAATATCTTATTCACCAATTTCATTGCGGTAATCACCTGGAGAGTGGCTGGTTTGACATCTATGGCATAGTCCTACTGAGCAAGACACTGAACCTCCAGAACCACTACAATACATGTGTATGTACGTGTATTAACCAGAGAAGGATGTGCAAACAGGCTAATTTTAGCTTTCTCCACTAGTTCTCTTCTTAAATAGCTAGCTGCAAAATGTGATGTGAAAGTCCACTGTGATTTCATAGAAACACAATTAATCAAAACATTGCAATAAACCTCACTTGTTGGTGCTAAACACGCGTTATGTAAAATGAAAAAGCACTGTTAAGCTTAGTGCTCTTGAAAAGTTGCAGTCTAACCAAAATAAAAGATTAGTTTGCCTGCTGTAGTTCATCTTACCAGCCATAACAGCTTGTGCTATATAATTAAGTAATTAAGTAAAAAGGCTGCTGGCCTTCTAAGATCAATACAGTCAAGGCCGTAATTACGTTTGAAGACACTGAGAGCATGTCCTTTGTAATTTTTGGTAACACTTTAGATTAAGGCCCGCAACATACAGCATAATTCTCCTCAATTTACAGTGTAATGTTTGTGCTAATGCTGTACCAGTGCATACCGATACATACATATAGGTACAAGGGAACAAGATGTGAAGTTAGGGAATAAGGAGATAACAATGTAAAAACTTAAAAAGAATTTATACTGTAGTTATTTTTTAAATACTAGGTACCTATTCTGTTATTATTATGTATTGGTACGTAATGCACCGGTAAACTCTAAACACTGTAAATTGGGAAGAATAACGCACAACATAATTTGTTACCTAATTTTCTTTCTTTAGATTTTCTTACAGTTTATACTCTGCAATTAAAAAACAAACACCTGGTGGATCTTTTGTTGGCGGTTTCAAGCTTTTTTAGGTCCAGTATATTTCAATTTGACTACTTGTAGGCAAATCATTTATCAAGTAATAATTTCAGGATTTCTCCACCAGAATTTGGCTAGCGCGATGGAGAAGGCAGAAGAGATATGGAATGTGGAGAAATTGAATGAACTGAATGAAGGAAATTGCATTAACTAAAGAAAGAAAATGACTATTTTGTTCTTGTAATTGTGACTTCTCCTAAATACACAAAAGGATCTCGAAATTATGATATCAGCATCTGTGATTAATGATCTCAAAATTATGGGATAGTTTCCATAATTATGAGATAAGGCTCTCGTAATTATGATTTCTGTATTTCCATATCTTTTCAATGAAGCTGTATGAACTGATGATTGTGGTAGTGATTACAATGCACTTCCTCTTGTTCTGCTCATCAGGGAAGAAGATAACCAGTGACATTATTTCTTGTCTCTGAGTAATATTTGTACCTTTCCAAACCATGTGTCATTGTATGGCATAAAAAGTATATGGATTGTAACAGTCATGTGCTGTGTTGCTCTGTCAAACACTTACATGCCAAATGGACTTTGGCCTTGCGGCTGACCAGCATGCCATAGCGATTTTGGGCAGCACAGTCGTACTCGCCCATATCTGCATCACTCCCCTCTCTGCGTTTCTGGAAACTCTGGATGAACAGCGTGCCATTTGCCAGCACCCGAACCCGTGGGCTGGTGGGTAAAGGAACCCCATTTTTACGCCACGTAACCATGATCGGTTCTTCACCCTGCACCCGACAGTCCAGCATGAGCGGGCGATCCCTCACCGCAATCACATCACTGGGCTCCAGCAGGAATGACAGCTCTGAGGCCAGACAACAACCTGCAGACAGGAGAAAAAGAAACACGTTATCAGAGAGAGAAAGGCTGTATGACTACTCATCTGTTTGCTTGATTATAATGTGTTGTGCAATTCAGAGGAAAATTACAACTCAGAACAACTCAGAACTAAGAAATTCTTGCATTAACTTGGAATGAGTTCTATGGGAGACAATAGCACAGGGGGAGGTTTCTCTGTCAGACACCAAGCCTTAGGGAACCTTACCCGAATTGCTCAAAAAATCTCACTCAACACCAAAAACCATTTCATTTGACTGATGGTGCATTTGGTTTTGCGGCCTATAACGCGTTTACTGAAGACGAGTCACAATGGAGGCTGAATGCCAGCGAGCCATCCAGCCAGAGAGGGCAACAACAATACACGAGCTGGGGAGGAGAACACTGGCAAGGGTTGCAGGGGTCACGTTAGGAGAGCCTCCATTGAAGCAGGGGCCAATTGTGACAATAGTGTTGTGACTATGCTTATTTGCACCCAACCCACAGTAACCTCTGTAAAAAATCCCCTCAGCCACCATGCACCCAAGGGCACCATCTGCCCCTTCTTATGCATCCCCTCCACCCCTCCCATCTCTTCCCGTCCTTTCAGATCCATCTCTGAGGTGACTTTCCCATGCCACCAGAGCTCTCTTCCTCACCCTTGTCCCTCTCCTCCGTGACCTTGGTGAACCTCCCAGTCTTCCCCATTTTCTTTCAGTCTTTTTTGGTGTTAATATCCTGATATGCAAAGAGCCTTGAACCCTTGCAATAGCCGCTTTCCTTCCCAGCTGTGAAGCTAACAATTGCAGTTGCACTTGAACCTGCACAATGCCTTATCAATGTCACTATGGAGTCTAGCATCTGTTCAACCAAATATGCCCTTTCGTTCAACTCAGCTGTGAGCTGTACAACAACATTCATTGCTGTCCAGTCACCATTAAGCATCACATCCCACACACAGCAGCTTGCAGCTGAACTTGGCTTTGGATTGGCTTCAGTCGTTTTGTGTATTTCTGTTCCGAGTGAAGTTCATTTCCACTCTGAAGGCCAGCTGATGCTGTTTGCTAATGTATTGAACAACATCGTCAGTACACATTTATATTCCCATTGATTTTTATTTTTCACTAAAAGTAAAGAACAAACAAACAAAAATAATTTCTCATTTAATTTGTCATTTCTCATCTAACCTTAACCCTTTTGTTGAAACTAGAAATGTAGATAAAGGTAATGTCCAGGTTTTGAAATACAGTATATATCTCTGAGACTTCTACCTCCACCCAAATTCAATGGAATTTGTTTGGTGGTACTCAGCATTGAAAAATTTGATAAAATATTTCAATAGTAAAATGTCTTTCCAGAGTCCTGGTTACTTTACACAATCCACAGTAACAGGGACACTCATTCTGGAAACAGATGTTACTGTTGAATATTATAAATGTAATTTTTAAATACCAACGATAAAAAAATGAATCACCTCCATTGTCTTAGGGTGGAGGCAGAAGAGACAGATATCTCAAAACCTGGACATGTGAAACCAAAACTATCTGCATGGATGGAGACCTCCTAAATGCCGCTAGAGCTAAGTGAGAAAATATGAATTTTTAAAATTTAGTTCAACCTACCCTTTAACGGTTTCATTACACCCTACCTTGTGTTACATCTGCACATGCAAATAAAATAAATCAGTCTAAACATGGATAGCATATCCTCCATAGCAGTTACATTCAGCATAACAGCTTCATGTTGGCTAACCCTGATAAATGGTATGAACTGAGGTATCATGGCATTGCATTTACAAATACCACAAAGGTGGCCATTTTGACATTACATTGTTCAGCTGTAATTCCTCTGGATATGAGCAGGTCAGTGACTCCTTGTTGACAAAGTAGTTAATGAAATGGCTTTGAGATTTTATAACATGGATTGTAACTTATAAAATACAGCCAGGGAGCTAACCCATTGCCTGAACATACAGCAGAGCTGCTCCCCCTCCTAATGATCTCTGTCATCGGCTTTACTGATGTGTCACATCAAGAAATGAGCATCTGCCCTCCTTCTAATGAGAAATCTCCCACCCAGCAGATGCAGCCAGCAGAGAGGATTGTGGGTCTACTGGTCAGCTGTGCCTGGACGGGCTGATAGAGCCCTGCAACTCCCCAGAGCCTCCCATCCCTCAAGCCTGCTAATGAAATTCAAGGCTCCCAAGGGGGGTTTTGCATTGCATTCTGTGGCCATGGTTATCAAACACATGGTGTTGCAAACGGTGAAGCCTTAAAGGCCAGTGTTGATCTCTGATGCAGGAGACTGTATGAATGTGATGGAGAGGGGTCAGAGCAGCACTTATGGTAAGTCAGGTGTACATAAACTAGGTTATGTCATAGCAGGAATCTTTGAGGATATTGGTTCTTAAAACACTAATGCAGATTAACATTGAATTTCTCAGCCTGGTTTCTACTTGATTATCAACATAACAATGTCTACATAGCTTATACAGTATATATTGTTATTTTGTTCAGATGTTATCTCAGAAGTTTAAGTGTTTAAAGTCTCAACTGAGCAAAACACAATTCAACATAAACTAACATATGGTAATGTAAGGTAATGTAAGGCAACATAAAGTAACAGAATGGAATACGTAAGACAACTTAATGGAGCGTAAAGAAACGAAGCGTAGGTAATGTAGGATAAGGTAACGTAACTGAAGTCAATGTAAGGTAAGTCACTGTAAGGTAACGTAAACCAATGTATAGTAGGTAATCTATAGTAGTGTCAAGGAGCAGAATGAAACAGAGTGTAACATGACATTTGTTCAGTTTTTCCCAGCCATATTCATTCATTCATTGCATATTTTCATTGCGACCTAACAGTATAGCACTCCTCTACACATCTTCATCCAGGAAAAAGGAACTGTTCAGTGCTGCTGCAGCATTTGGTTGAAGTGAAAATCTAAATGCTTGTTTGTCAAGAGGATCTATATTGGCGAGCCACTGGGTTGTATCATCAAATGCTCTCTGAGGGTTTGGTAAGGTGCTGGGGTAGGGCAAAACCCTGTTACTAGAGAGCCATAGTTTGTTTTAAGTTACCAGTTTACCAACAAGGACACCAACAATCTAACACAATCCAATACAACAATTGTTTCAATTTTTATGAAGCTTTCTCAAGTTGAATTGACACCACTGTCAACAAAAACTGAGTAGGATTATCTTCGTAACTGTAGGGTTCATTGAAGGGCTGTTGCATTGGATTGCATTAGATTGTACAGGTGTACCAAATAAGCTGTAACTCAGTAGCAGTTTTGAGCTAACCTCTGTAGATTTGTGCCGTGGCACATTGGCATTGACATGGGATCAATCCTTTGCCTTGTTTCCAGATTGAAGCCTCAAATCCAATGAGACTGTATCAAGATGGATGAAGAATGATAATAGTGTGTCAAGACTAAAGGATGTTAGACAACAACCTTCAAAGCAGCTCCAGACTGGAGTTTAATGTACGCAAGTTCCAACAAGCTGAACCTGCATGAGGTGTGATTAAATGCATAGCGTTAGAGATTGGACCGTTTTCAATATAGGGATAGAACTATAATGAGATTTTTTGAAGGGAGGGGGTTGTCCAGCAACCCCCACACTAGCACCCTGTGCTTGTAACACAGATCCCCTCAGGGGTCATGAGAGAGTCAGAGGTGAGGAGGATGGATGTGTAGATGAGGGTGGGGGGCAGTTTGTGTCCAGACTGAGCTACTCTCCCAGCCCTCCACTGCTATTGTTTAGCGGGATTGCTGCCCCTGAACTTCACAGATTTCTGTCCACCCCCCATAAAAAATGGACAGAGAAAGAGAAGGGGGTCCTGAGCATCATATGCAAATCCTTTCGTCAATGCATTTTCCTTTATCCTCTCTCCCCCTTTAGACATCTCTGTTTGAAAGGCAACTTTGGAGGGCTGCATGGGTTTGAGCTGAGAATGACAAGTAGTAGTAGGGTAACAGTTATGGTTGAGAATAAGGCTGAAGCTGTTGGGGTTGGTTAATATTTTATGGATTTACTGCACATATCTGCAAACATGCCATTAGAGCAAATGTTTGGTAATGTGTTCAAATGTTAACAAATCAGAGCACATTAAGTTGCAACATGTGCAGTATTATATGTTCTGGTATTCCCCTTTCTTATTTTTTCCCTTGTCCCTGACCTCTTCCTCTATTATATCTGTTTCAGAAAAGGGAGCAGTTTAAACAATGAATGTGGAGTTGAAGGTCTGGCCTGGAAAATGGGAATGGCTGGGCAGGCATGAAACCCATTGCCCCGGGGTTTGCTCCTTTGTCCTCCTAATGGGAGTAAAACACTCCTCGCTCGGAGACGGCAAAGCCAACTGATGGTCATTTCCTAGTTGCAGTAGTCATTTGCCAGGTTCAATGTCCAAACACTGAGTGTTTCTGAGAAATGAACAGAGATAAAACATGCTCGTGTCCATGAGTGAAAGTGCAGTTTAAACAGATAACAGGCATAGTTTTAAGACAGCTCACACTATAAAAAGTTATTTCTTTATTCAACTAAATAAAGCTCAGTGTGGTCAAAATTGCTCTTCCAAGTTTTTTGATACTTGTGGCGATACAACACCTGAGTTTTGGTACTGATACCAAAACAATACTATTTTTGGTGCCTCACTTTGAGAAATATAAACCTGTTTTCTATAAAACTCTTGTTTCATTTAACAAAAGAAGCCAAAGTTCGATAAAATTGGCAAAGTTTTGATTGAAATCAGGAACTATTGGATCAAACAATAAACAACATAATGAATCTGCCAGCTTTCTGCGCTTGACAGTTTTTGAAACTCTGTGCTTCGGACACATTCCAGTTTGAACCAGTACCAAAGATACACTGAGGTTTGGTGCCCAGCCCTATTCAACAGTACTTAACTTCATTTTGTAAACATCCTCAATGGGAAACCCACAAGAGTTATATGATATGAGGAGCGATAGTCTATTTTTGATACCAATACAATGATATTAAGGTCAAATTTAGTGTGGGATGATGCATAAACTGATATTGGCCCCATGGGCCCTGAGGCCCAGGATGTCCAATCTGTATATGGGGTTAGCTTCATAATGGTCAGTGCAGATTTAAAAACCCTGACCAAAAAAAGGGTCCCCACCAGGTGGATCAATAAGCAATAATCTCTAATGGGATGGAGAGGAGGCCTCTTTGTTTGTCCTGCTGTTTTAGTCAGTGAGGTGTCAGCTCAGAGAGTGGGTGCTGCAACTCTCATTAAAAACAAAAAGCCTGGCAGGAAACTCAGACCTCACAAAACACAAGCCAATAAGACATTCAGAGTAGAGAAGTAAGCAGCCAGGTGATGCTGTAAATCTGACAGGTCGGAGACTCATCAATGTGCAAGACAACTGCTACTGCAAGATCAGTGGAAGTACTAAATGAGACTGTAATTTAATGGGACAATAACAGTATTAGAGGAAAAATTCTAAATAAAGAAAGAAAAATTTTAATAGCCAGAATGAACAGAAGGAATCACTACAGCAAGTAAAAACTGTTTCAATGTTCACAAGGGCATCTGACTATTGTTTTAAGACAGATTTTAAAAAATTGTGAACCTATCCTTTAACCTGACAACTGGGTGACTACGCTGAAAATGGACCTTCTCCTAAGACTTCTATTTTCAGTCCAACATCAAAGAGACAATTTTCACCAAAACTTTAAAACTTTTCCAAGCTTTATATTCAAGATACGCCATCTGAGCTCCATGCTCTTCACCAGCAGCACCCTGTTTCACAGTTATACAGTTTCACACACTCTGGGAGCTACCCCGTACAACCACAGTGTTCCCCTCTGAAAAAGTCCAGCTCACACCAGCTAATGAATTGCTGTTCAAATTTGATGGTGATACTGGTCATAGACTGGTATCATGCTGGTCAAGCTGGTTACAAAGCTAGATCAAGCATTCTAAAACCAGCTGGAAATTTACTGGTCATGATCATACTATAACTACTACCAAAGCTGAGGACCAGCTTTGGATGTATATTTAGCACATATTCAAGTCAAGTCAGTTTTATTTATATAGCCCAATATGACAAACCACAAGCTTGTCTAAAGGGGCTCATATAGTCAGCTAAGTGTTGAATGTGGGTCCTGTACAGAAAGTACCA
The DNA here is from genome assembly GCA_003416845.1 of Oplegnathus fasciatus. NCBI lineage: Eukaryota > Metazoa > Chordata > Actinopteri > Centrarchiformes > Oplegnathidae > Oplegnathus > Oplegnathus fasciatus. Next base: position 451,335 of record NTHP01000165.1, read on the forward strand.
TCAGCCTCATAATCACACCTTTAAATGGTTCAGATCATGTTAGCATTAGCCTAAACTCTCCACAGATTGAGATGTTAGCTGCAGGAAACCCTGGCCACCACAGGCTCTTTGTGTCCCTGCTGTGGATTAAACCAAGGGGTGTTCCTGCTGGCCTAGTCCATCGTGGACAGCGTGTATGTGTGTGTGTGTGAGACAGAGTGAGGAGCCCTGACAGGGGAGGGTTGTTGAGGACACGGTCATGGGCAGCTGTAGGGGGATAACCATTTACACACACATCTTTAATAAGGTCTCAGCCTGAGCGCAGACTGGGGGCAATGTTATGGAGATGAGGGTGTGAGGGTCAGGTCACTGAAGGCAGAGGACTTGCGGGGGCCTATTGTGTCTGTGGTCCTCCCCTCCACAGACTGCTCTGCTGACCAGGACAACCCAGAGCCCTACCCCCTCCAAAAGGTCAGAGGTCACTGACTCTAACCCCTCACTGCGGTCTGAGCTAAAGACAGAGCCTCCTACACCGTCTGCACTGGTCCCTTTCTTATGCAAAGCTGCTCTGTTTTTCCTCAAATAATTTTTTTTGTTCCCATCCAAAATTTCGTGAATTATTTTGAAGGTTTATTATGTGATGACCGTGCCTGAAAAACAACTGGAAAATTAAGATTACTTGACCCTCAGGTTTTCAATTTTTTACTGTGTGGAATACATCAATAAATCAGTACTGGCTACAGGAGTGAATTTTGGATGCAAAGTGTTTTTGGGTCCCCAAGAAATATACCAAAAAATAAACCCTGATGAAACGATCAAGTTCAGCAGCTCACTTACTTGCTTTTTCTGGAGCTTGTAACTGCACTCCCTCAGCTGATGGAGTTTGCCCAGTTAAAATCTCCAGAAAATGGTAGTGAGTGGACATTGTAAAACTCCAAGTTAAAGAATGAACTTTCTTCCTTTATTAAACAGTGTTTAGTGGCCTTCAATTTGAATCGTAAATATCTTATAACCCATGTATATTATTTATTAGTTATTTGGAGGAGATTCAATAGCCTTCTTTTTTCACTGTTTTGGTGGGAGGAAAGTGACACAATGGTCAGTGAATCTGCATAATGTTCTCAAGTTATAGTGTGTTATATATATCAGTATAACAGCTTTAAATGGACTATGATGTATGTTTGCATTTATATACCACAACATTGTACATTTGTGTTGAAGGCTCATTCCTGAGCTTGGAAATAGCAGTTTGACCATTAGAGGGTCCCCTTGGTGTTTCTGAAGCTTGTCTTCCTTCCAGGAAGGCCACAAGATGTGAATCGAAGTGTAGGAAAGATCAAGTAGATGTTGTAATAACAATTTTTGTCATTGTCCATGAAGTTTATCAGATTCAGAGTTCTTGTGGATGCTTAGTTCCAGTTTATATCCAGATGTTTACAGTTACTTTGAGTTTGCATATTGTGCATACAGTATTTGTATAGTGGATCAGAGAAAATGTATTCACATCCATGTAGATATTAGTTATGAGTTCCCAGTCATCCGGACTGAGTGGAGCTGTTCTATGGGGAACAATTGGAGCTTCAACATGGAAGCTGTTATGATAATGATTATGGATTTCAGTATATAAACTGGATGGTTAATAACTTAGGTGCCAAACCTTTGACTTCCAGTTTACTGAAAGTCAAAGTCAAAGCAGTAACAGAACAAAATCAGCGACAGCAGCATCCTCTGCTGTCTGGACTTGGTGAAGTTCCCCAAGTTCTCACCCTGTCCTCTCCAACAGCTGAACCAAGCTACAGTACTGAATTTAAAAGCTAAACTGTACTTACTCAAACAGTAGAAAGCTGCCAGGCAGGTGAGAAAGATTCTCGGTTTCATTTTGGTTTTCTTCTCTCCAACCTCCTTGATGTCAAAGCTTCTTAACCTTAGAGTCCTCAAAAATCAAATAGATTAAAAAAAGTAATCCAAATGGAAAGGCGTCTTATTCTGTATCCTCCTACTATGTATCTTCTTTGGTGATAAAGCTAAAACGTGTATTGTTTTATTAAAGCATTGCTATTCCTTAGCTTCCCTGGTCCCACGGGTTTGGCCCACGGATGGCTGCTGGTCATGTCCAAAGCTACTCTGAGAATAGTGCGAGGAGGACACCTCAGCTTGGACAGAGCTCATTAGTTATTCAGGCTCATTGTTGTCAGTGAATGGACACTGATAGAGTGGCTTTCACAGGCTGCTCCAGGTTAGTCTCCTATGAACCAATCACAGCCCTGGGGTGACGGAGGGGTGGCGGCTCAGCCAAGGAGGCATGATTGATATTCATTTAAACAGAGGGCTGCTGGCCAGCCGCTCTGCCCCACCTCGCCCCCGGCCTGATGGGACAGCTGTGGCCTGAGCTGGACAAACTGCTCCCAGCCAGGCTGAAGGAGCACACACAGACTCTAAGCAGCTTTTATTAATATAAAAACATGGTGTTTTCAAGTAGCCGTTATCAGACTGGAAAACATTCTGACTTCAATCACAAACTCTCAAACTGTTTTGGAGGTGTTTTTGGACAGAGACAAAGACTATTTTTGGCTCTAGTCCAAATATAAAAAAAATCACTGTTCGAGGGTGGTCATATCCATATGAAGTGAATAGTGAAGGATTTTTTTATCAGCCCCGCATCATAGTCCTATCAAGTCCTTGAAAGATGATTCTGCATTTCGCAATTTAGTAGTAGTAGTAGTAGTGTGTCTTCTACGTAGCAAGATGGAAAGTTTGGATGTACTGGATGGGTTTTGTAGTGTGTCAGGAGACTGGCATTTGTGTCCTCTCACAGACCTGCAATTAATGTTTGCCCTTAATGCCTTTTATTAATCGTAACCACAGTCTTCCCTAACCCTAACCAGCTGTTTTAGTTGCTTAACCCTACTATAATTTATTTGCTATTCACTCCAATCTTAATCCTTAATCTTAACCATACTGTAGTTGTCGTGTATAGATATTGTAGAAAGTGATAATTTTAAAAATGCTGGCATATGTTAAAAAAGATTGTCACTGAATATAATCCAGGGTTTTGCAGAATTGTCCAATATTGACATTCTGTCTGGCGATAGGTTGAGTCCCCTAATTTTAGGCGAATGATCCTCAACATATTTTTTATGGGGTTCAGTGTCTTGCTCAAGGACAGTTCAACATGTAAACAGGGGAAATCTGGGTTTAACCACCAACCTTATGATTAGTATCCGACCTGCTCTACCTCCTGAGCTACAGGGATCTCAGCTACTGCCCCACTACTTCTACTTCCATCACAAAAAAAACAAAAACATTTTTGAGGCAATCAGAGAGTGCAAACTGTGAAGTGCAGGAAGAATGACATGTATCCCATCATGTTGCTGCTAGTGTTGTGGTTTTCCCTCTGTTTGGACCTGTTCAGGTCCACTATATTTTGGATTGGATAGAGTGGTATTCCATGCGTCCATTTTGGATAGGGTCCCAAATTTTTGACTTGTGAAGACCTCTTGTCTCTGTGTCAGACAGTCATTGCATTTTTTCAAAATATTAAATATTAGTCTTCAATAAAGTTTATGTTGAATTGTCCAATTACTGTTGGTCACCTAAAAGACTATGTTTAAAAAGACTACAATTCTGTCCTGTTATAAGTCAAATGCAGGATATGACATGGAACACATTTATGTAGTTATTTATATGGCTGTATTATCTAGGTTTCATCAAAGCAGGAGTGTCCGTCTCTATTATCAGTACCTGACCTTCATTTTTGGATGTCCCTGGCCATGTGTTAATCTTCCAACATTTATTTTAATTCCATTTACATTATACAGCTTACTGTGGACACGTAACCTACAACATTCCTGCAATAAAATTAGGAAAGCAATTTGGACATGTTTTACAGCTAAATAGCTAATCCACCGCACCTTTGGTGTTATACCTGTCCATATGTATCACCAATCATCAGTAGACACTTTCTGTTACTATATTTGGTTAATTTAGGGATGAAGGTGTGGGTGTGTGAAAACAGGGAGCGGTGTCAGAACTAAATGCACTGGCCATCACTGTCCTCCACTGAGACAGGCTTACTTCTCATTTATGGGATGTGTAGCATCCAATTTAGAGATCCAGATCATCTCAGTTCCTTTTCTTTGAGATATGTTCCATCTCGGATTACTTTGTAGTACAGTGGCTTGTTCAGAGTGCCATCCATGTTGTAGGAATTGCTGTGTTGATAGAGTGTGTGTCTCTATCTTTCTTAAAATATTGTGTCTGTGTTGGGTGAATCTTACTACAAAGGAAACTATTTATAGTGGTAACGGTTACAGTGATCAACCGCTTATATAGACCAAAAAGCTTGGGACAGAATCATTCCTATACAAATGCTGTTTGCTTATAGTAATCAAGTAGTCCGCTTATAGTTTTCATTTTAGATCCTTTCATACATGACAACATCTGGAAAAAAAAGAAAACTACAGTAATTATATATTTTTTTTACTTTACTCCCATGATACTTTTTGCCTTGCGGTAACCCATCTGCTTCCAGCTGGCTACCTGAGGCTGGTGCAGCGTGCACATTGAAATCATGACAGGAAAAAGAAAGTCATTTTCTCTCAATGAAAAATGTCGTTGTCAGAAGCTTCTGACAAACAGCCAAAAATGAGGCAACAAGATGTAGCAGAGAAATTTGGTGTTCCTCAGTCTACCTTGTCTCTACTCAAACAACGAGAAACAGTCACAAACAGGCTGCTAATGATGGAGACAGAAAACAAATGTGCACGGGGAAAGCACCTGTGGTTGAAGCCGCCCTCGTCAAGTGGATTGATAATGCCCGGTCACATAATGCCTACTAATTAGCGTCCCCCAGTAAATAGCGAATCACAGATAATAATGAAAAGGCCTACTGGAAGTAGGTGGAGGGCCTGACCTGCTGGTGTCAGGACAACAATCTCCTTCTGAACGTCAGCAAAACTAAGGAGCTGATAGTGGACTTTGGGAAGAAGCAGGGAACTACGCCCTCCTAAACATCAACGGGTCCTTGGTGGAGAGGATGGACAGCTTCACACACACAAACACAGAGAGAGAGAGACAGACAGGAAACTGACGAGGAACACAAGGGAGGGGTAAAACAGAGGAAAACAAAAGGAAGGAGGGGAAGGAGCAGCTGGACCATAATACAACTGAGAATTTTAGAGGAAGGGAGAAACAAATAATATATAGTGTTTTTGTAATTTCTGGGTACTTACGGGGTACAGTGCTGGCACAGCACAGCTAGCTGACAACAATGACATCCTGTGGTACCTCTTAAGTAGTCATGGTATAACGTATTTCTCAGTTGTTATGTGCTACCAAAACGTAAAATACTATTAGACAAAGTGCAATAAAAACAAAGGCTTTTGCCCTTTTTTCATGGCAGATGGCAATTTACAGGTGTGCCTTTAGCAGGCAAGGTACACAAACAGCAGGGATTTATTATGTATATGTCTTCTAGCCTACTTCATTGTATGATTTGGAATAAGAATAAGTCGAGAAATGAGTTTATTCTTCATTCATCCAGCACTGCAGCACCTCATAACGGGCAGGCTGGAGTAGAAAACAAACTTACCTTTCTCAAGTACTCAAGCTATGGAAGGCTTGTATTGTCATCCAAGGACGAAAAACTACAGTATATAATTCAGCATGTGCAAACCAAAACACACACATGCTCACAGGAATGATATCTGTGTAGCCCATGTTAGAAAAAAACAAATCTGGTTAGAACTCTGGTTACACAATTTAGCATATAAATTTAGCATATAAATGAAATGTTCATTATTGAACATGAAAATACTGTATTAGCACAATAAATATTAGTGGCAATGAAAGGGTAAATACTGTTCCCTGATCGATACAGAAGTGAGCCAATCAGGTGACCTGTTGTAGAGCAGAGTAACCAATCAGCTGTCTTTTCTAGCCAACCAAGGGCTTCTCACTTCCGCTAGCTTATGGATCTTACGACAGTATTCGCCTTATAATACATCCATGGTATTAGCTTCTTTGTTTCAACATTGTTGGGCTGAAAAAACGTGCTTGCAGGCTGAAATTCAACCATGCTGTTCTGTGGGGAGATGCAGTGACTTAAACCAGCGGTGAGTAATTAAAAAAAAGTATATTACAGCCTGCACACTTTGTTGTTACTGTGTACTGACAGAGTAACAAGGGGGAACAGTGTATACTTTATAATACAGCCTGCACCCCTAACAGTACTGTGTAATTACAGGGTAACAAGGGGGGAACAGTGTATACTTCATAATCCAGCCGAAGATGAAGAGGCGCCGCTGCTTTGACACAGTCAAGAAAAGCTGAACTCTACTTAAAGTTCTCCCTCCATCATCCATGCACTCAGTGTGATTGTTGATGGCAAACCGAAGCTGCCTTCATCTCTTCAATGAACCCTCCATCCTTCATGAACTCGCCACCATAACGTAGTCTTACAGAGGTGTTGTTGTCTCATTTTCTTTTCTCTTACTTTCTTCATCCAGTCTTCTCCCTGCTGGTATTCTTGATCTTGATCTTGACTTTACATGAGGCTTATGAAATGACATTTGATGAATAATTTTGGGGATAGGTGTATGATTTTTTTTCTGTTATGTTTGATCTATTTAGCTTTACAGCTATTGCTCTAAGTTATAGAGAACGGGATCTAACTCTCTGGCTTGTTTACATTTTTCGGCCATAAATGACATTGTAATAGTTGTAAAAGTTGACTGTCGTAATGACGCCCTTCCCCCTTTTCCTTTCTTTTCTCTGTCGTTCTCTTATTCTAATACTATTATCACAGACTGAGCTTTATAGTGCTATAGAGTGATCTCCTCTAGATATCTATTTTGTGTGTCTTTTGAGATGCCCTGGCCTACTGGTTTTGGGCCTGGTGTTGGGCTGCAATTTAATTTAGTTGTGTTTGTGATATGGTTTATGTTTTCTTGTGTATCTGTTATTAACGTGTCTTATTTGTAGAACCTTTTCATATATCTGTTATCTGTGTTATATAGAGCTGACAGATGCACCAGTGGCTATTATGTTTTATCAAATTGGTCCTCTGAACTAATAATACCTCATGTTGATCCAAAATACTTTGAGTGTCTTTTTGTTAAAGTAATTCTGCATGAGAATAAATATGTCACTTGAAAATGTATGCAGACCACCAGCCACACCTGCTGAGTCATCTAGCTGTTTGAACTCAATCATTAATTCCATCGACTGCAGTAATGAAATGATTATTTTGGGTGACTTTAACAAAAATTAGTTAGATAAGTCTTCCTGCAAAGATAAAACTGTTTTCTCTAATTTGAACCTAACAAGTTAATTAATGAACCCACTAGAGTCACTCCCACCTCTCAGTCTTTGCTTGACTGGATACTTGTCTCACATCCAAATAGAACCGTAAAAGCTAGCATTTTGTCAGACTGTTTTAATGACCATTCAGTAGTTTACTGTGTGTGGAAGATAAAAGTGCCTAAGTCCCCACCAAGGTTGATTAAAATTAGACAGTATAAGAAAATGGATCCAGACATTATTCATGATTTAATTGCGGTTAATTGGGAAAGACTCCAATTAATACCTGATATTCAAAACACTTGGGATTTCCTTTACTCCTTTTATCCTGGATCTTTTTAGGTAGAGGGATAAAGCATGGGGAACATTTTGTCTTACAAGGAAACATGTTGACTGGGAAACGTGCAGACAATTAAGAAATATCAGCAGGTCCAAAATGCTAAATCTAATTACTATAAAGAATGTAATTTCAAAAATCCTAAACAATTCTGGAGCAAAATAAAACACATATTTCATACATCAGATAAATATTCTGCTAGTCAATTAACACTTGCTGGTACAATACTGAATGATCCCTCACATACTGCATACTCGTTCAATCAGCATTTTCCCTATGTTTGTTCTAATAGAATTCCTAACAGTGTACACATGACTTCTAATTCCATCTCAGCTGGGCAAGTTATTTTTACTTTCATACAATAACTCTGCAATGCCATTCGTTATTTGAAAGAGAGCAGTGGTCCTGGACTTGTTGGGATTTAAACTAAGTTCATTAAATTAGCATCTCATATTCTCGGCTTTCCATTGGCTGATCTGTTTAATCTTTCACTATGTTCATGTGAAATACCAATTATTTGGAAATCTGCACATATTACTCTTCTCCACAAGGGTGATGACACACTTGATCCCAATAATTACAGAGCTATTTCAATTATTTGTTCCATTGCCAAAGTATTTGAAAAACATATTTATAATCAATTATCACAGTACCTTAATAATAATAATAATAATAATATCATCTCTCAATATCAATTTGGTTTCAGATCTAACTTTTCCACAACTACTGCTCTCTTAAAATTCACTAACGATGTTTTCATCTGATCACGGTCATCTCACAGGAGCAATATTTATTGATCTCACCAAAGCTTTTAATCTGGTGGATTATGATCTTCTTTTGGACAAGCTTCATATTATTGGTCTTTCTCAACAAGCATTGCTGTGGTTTAATTCGTATCTTCACAACAGAAAGCAATGTGTTATTTTGAGAGAGTGTAAATCAGATTTGCTTACTCAGCAGAGACGTGTGCCTCAAGGTTCTACTTTAGGACCACTTCTTTTGTTCGTTTTTATTAATGATATATATCAAAAGCTTCTATATTCCAAATTCAAGAGGCCCTGCAATCTGATTTTAATATTCTACAAACTTGGTTGCCAGCTAACAAATTACTGCTTAATAAAACAAAAACCTATTCAATGCTTCTTGGTGTGAGGCAGAACCTCAACTCCAAATCCAACTCTTTGGTTTTAACCTGTAATGATAGTACATTTCTTCAGAAAGTACAGTGGAAAAAATGAAATACATAGGTGTGTGGATTGACTCTGAACTTACCTTTAAACCACACATCAATCATGTCATGAAAGAAGTAAATTTCGGTGTTGGTGTGGGCTGTATCGTTCCAGACGTTGTTTTACATTTAACTTTTGTTGTTTTAACCTTTACTACCAATAATGGACTGCGCTGACATTGTTTACCAGAATGCCTCTAAAACTGATCTTCTTGTTGTTTGTCTGATTGTTTGCTGGTTGTTTGTTGTTTGTTTTGTCTTTGTTGTGTTATATATTATTGTGTCATACTGTTCTGTTCTCCATTTGTTGAGTGAGTGTTTGTTTGAGACCCCCTTGAAAACGAGATGATTCATCTCGAGGGGTTTATCCTGAGATAATACATTTCTTGACTTGTTCGTATTGCAAATCATGCTATGTAGTAGAAGACACATGCATATACACTCCCCTCCAAAAGTATTGGAACAGTGAGGCCAATTCCTGTATTTTTGCTGTAGACTGAAAACATTTGGGTTTGACATCAAAAGATGAATATGAGA
>NTHP01000165.1:460781-558741 GCA_003416845.1 Oplegnathus fasciatus
GAAATAAAAGCTGAAATGTTGATCTCTTGTCTCATATTCATCTTTTGATGTCAAACCCAAATGTTTTCAGTCTACAGCAAAAATACAGGAATTGGTCTCACTGTTCCAATACTTTTGGAGGGGAGTGTACATATATACTGCCTACTGTATATACTGTACCCCGTAAGTACCCAGTCCTGTAGTGACCCTGTGGTCTTCTCAGTTCCTCTTATAACATTTTGGAAATTGTTTTTTGTCTCTCTGACCAATTTCACAGCTGGTGGAGAATATGAAGTGAGAAAAGATAATATGGTTGACACTAGATGAGGCTTGGTTTGTTGGAATGTTTTCCTTCCCAAGGAAGGATTTAGAGTACCCTCTAGTGGTGATGGCTGCAAACAATGTCTTAGTGGCCGGTTTGAAGTCCTCTTTTTGACAACATATTCAGTGAAATCTTAGTATCTGGGATTTAATTAGTCCACCATACGTATGTTTAGGATGATAGCTGGTTTTGTGGTTTTGTGGAGCAGAGCGTGAGTGTCTGTTTCCTCGAAAGATACCTTGACATCCAGCTTGTTAGTGTTCTGGAAATGTGAACTTTGGTATTATCCAAAAAATCCACAACATTCAAGCTGGATTTGAGTTTAATAGATGTGTTGTGATTGTTCGGAAAATCCTCTGTTGAACAAGGCCACAAACCCCAGATATCATCCAGATACCTGTAATAATGTAAAGGCTTCTTTGTGCAGGAGGCCAGGGCTGAAGTTTCCCATTCGGCCATGAAAATGCTGATATGTGCTAGGACAAATTTCTTGCCCATAGCTGTGCCTTTGATTTGTAGGAAAAATTCTCCATTGAATTCAGAATCATTCCTGGTCAAATTGATCTCCAATGAATGTATTAGTTCCTCATCTGGTCTCTTTTTATTAGGATTTTTATAGACTATATTTTTAATGGATTGTATGCCTTCCTGAATGTCAATGTTAGTGTAAACATTGTCAATATCCATGGTGAAGTGAAGTGAAGTGAGTTCCTAGCTCAGAATATTGATCCTCTAAGTACACTCGCCTCACAAACCGCTGATTCTTAGGTACAGACTTTTTGTCAGATTTGAGGGCCGCGTGGACTAGTTGTGGACTGACCTTCTATATGCTGTAATCATTTTAAACTCCCCTAGAGCTGGAATCTTATTTTGAGCCTCTTGAAAGTTTGTTTTTAAGGCAGAATTCAGAAATGACAACTGTTTCGAAAATGTTACTACAAATGGAACCATAGGCATTGTGTTCTCTCTTCCTCTATACTCCACCGAAACCTGAGACATTTGATTTACTTCTCTTTTTATCTCTCTAAGAAATCAAGCTGAATAGCCTCTAGTCTTCAGAGCAGAGAAGAGAGTGCGAGTAGCCACTTCTACGTACTCTCTATAAGTACATATCCTATGAAACCTGATAAGTTGGGATTTAATGAAGCCTGTATACAGTAGGTATGTCAAGTATGATATCTTGTTTTATGTAATAAGGCATGCCTATCTGTATCCTTAAAGTAGGCTACACCTTTGTGGCCAATGTTTTAGAGATACCACCAATCTCTGAGTGGAAAACCTGGGTATCCAGGAATTCCACCCTGAACAGTTGGACAGTATGCTTTAGACGTATTTTTGGATGGGGATTGTTCAGTATATTTATGAAACTTTCAAATTCAGCCAATGAGTGGCGCCAAAGGTCAAAGATGTCATCTAAATACCTTAAGTACAGAGAGGTTAATTTGGGACACTTAAGAAACCTGAGGTTTCCCAGTCCACTAGATATATCAGCATATGATGAAAATTCTTTCTTCCCATTGCACAGCCTGAAATTTGCAAGTAACACTTTTAACTCAAAATCATTCCTGACAAGAGTCAGTTTCAAGAGCTCTAATATTATTTGGTCAGGACGAGAGGCATCAGGATACTTTTGGAAAGCTCACGCTACCACCTGTAATCCCAGCTCTGTATCTTCTGAAAAGACGTAAGCATTTTTAGGTACTTGCATGTTTTTCAATTTTTGGACAAAATCATATGTGTCCTTGACATAACTGTCAATGTTTCTGACACAGAGGATTTAAAAAGTGGTCTCTATATTCTGTTACACAATAAGATTCAGATCCACAATCACTGACAATCGGGCGCCCGCTAGGAACTTTAAAGGGAACCGGCCATGATTCAGGTGCTTTATGTATCTCGGGAAGCAAATAAAACAATCTTACACGAGGGGTGTCAGGACCTAACAAATATGCCTGCTGTTTAGCTGTAATATATCCCTCATCATATAGCTGTACTACTTACAGCCCTCACCATGAGCTGCGTCTCAGGTTGAAGTGAGCTGGAATGTATTATTCCTCATCATTGAATTGTCTATGAGCCTCCCTCAAATAATTAACTTTATCCTGACTACGTGTCCTTTGTCAACTCCTTTAACAATAAAATCAGGATTGGCTGCCAGCGAGTTGAGCGCCAGTCTTTCACCGCGGTTGATATTATATTTGATAATAGGTCTAAACTTAAATTGTTGGAAAGCCCTTATATCTTTCTTAATAAGGTGTTGAATTGGAAGAGAGACCGATCCAAGTCAAGGTTTCCAGTGTGATAGTTGTACAAAAGGGGTATTTTCTCGTTGCCTATTGTGAAGGAATTTTCCTTCTTTAGGCTAAAGGTAATATGACGCAATGATTCCCCAGGTCACGTTTGCGTCAGTTGCAAACCCAAAAGCAGGTCATGTCCTGTCTCTTTCAGAACAATAGTTCTGCTCTCTGTCTGCTAAAAATGACTGGTCAGAGTGCAGCTGTACTGATGAGGATAAGGCTGGCTCCGTCTCCAGGGAGACCAAAGTCATAGGAGGAAGGCCGCACTCTGCTCAGGCTCTACACTAATATACTATCTCCTTGGAAGAATAACACTGAATGTGACCTGAAATGACATACAATGTGACTTAGATTAATTTAGCTAAGCATAGTTCTTTGTTTAGGATCCAATATCCAATAGAATCTTCACACATCTTTAGCTGTGTGAAGAATAACCTCATTTGGACATGTAGTGTGTCTGCATATGTCCAGTAAGGGGTTAAATACTCTCTGCCAGGAAGTAACCTTCAGAATTGGGCTGGCATTACAGTGATCACCTGCACTGCTCATCTCTATTCTCCTCAATTGAGCTTCATTAAATGCTTCTGCGTAAGACATCCAGGTCTCCTGAAACTTCTTCACTCCCAGATTTCTTTCACACCTCTCATAACCAAAATGATCCAACAATTTCAAACGCTGATGATATACTGTACATTGTAGTCCCTTCTCAGTTCCAAGCAATTCGATAATTATGGAGTTGGAATAAAAGTTAAACCACTTTCCAAAACCTTCTTCTCTGACCTACTGAGTCTAAATCAGGGTTGTACAGTGCAGCAAGTGCTACGAAAAAATCGGTGTGTGCAATGAATGAAATGATCCATGAGATACAGCTTTGCTATGGCAAGCCATGCAGTTTAAAGACGCGTTAACAACAAGTTGACAACATGTTAACAACATGTTAACGTGTGATCTCAGACATCAATTTCTCATAATTCTGAGCCATTTGGCCACTTGTCCAGTTTGAACAGGTAACTGTCATGAGTTCTCATTGGCTGCTGAGCACTCGTGTTAAACCATTTCTGTAAGCCTAGGGGTTGCCTACCACTATTAACATGCTAAGGATCCTCTTATTTCTTTGTCCGTTTCTTCCTTTTTTGTGTGGACTATAAAAATAAAATATTTGGATTGCAGTTTTATGACTTTTATGAGAAAATTGCCTCCTTTTGCTGCACTACTGCCTTTTTTGGTAAACAAACACATTAGTGGACATTGTAGCTTTGACACCATTCATCAAACTTTAGGTTTCTACCATTAAAAACATTACCAACGGTGTGGGGAAAAAGTTACAGCATATTCATTACCATCGTAATGAATATCTGTCTTTGGAAAACGACATGAACTTTTTTTTGAGCATTTTAATTTAATTTAGGGCTATGACCAGCAGGGGGCATACTAGACTATGCTCTCAAGGCAGAGATATACTTGCTTTGAACTACGCATTCGTGTGCACATGGTGGCTGCCTCCCTTATCCTGCGTCCGTGTGGAGCCTTGGGTTGTGCATGTCCTCAGAAATTAATGCTACGCGTCCGCAAGATGCAATACGCATATGAATTTAACTAGGTGCCAGGGGCGGGAAACCATGTTCACATCATTTAAGTTGAAATCCCAGTCTAACCAATCATTTCAATATGTTGAATGACACAAAACATTCAACACAATTCCAAATGTGTTTTAATTAAAGCCCAGCATTTTTTTCAGGTAGCATCTTAATTTACTGTTTTTGACATTTATGTGTGAAATTAATATCAAAAAATTAAAAGCCACAACACAGAAAATTATTTACACCATTTATTTACTGTAAAATGAAGTAAAATGTTAACAGTGGCTTCTGCACTGAGTTACAGTGACATAGGCTACATCCTGCTTGTGAGCATTTTATTTTTCTGAGCCTTGTAAGAACCAGCATACTTATTCACTCCCTTCTGTATAATTACCAAGCATGTGCACATTAAAATCCAAAAGAAACTTCTCCTCATTAGCTTAAAAGGTGAGGTAGTGGAGGTGGACTGTCTGTGATTCACAGAAATGTTCCCCACACTCTCTTGGAAACTTTTCCTCATTTGATTCACTTGGTTTTATGATAAATGGCAAAACCTCTTTATTTTGTGTTCTAATCTACAGACCCCCAAAATCTAACTCTGGTTTTATTCAGGAATTTTCTGATCTTTTATCATGTCTCACTTTGATAAGAGTCTTGATTTTAGATGATTAACATACAGGTATGCTGCCCTTCTGGTTCCTCTTTTACTATGGATGTTATAGACATAGAATATAGAAATCTGACTCAGTCAGCTGAGGGTACCACTCACTCATAGGGACACACCCAGGACTCTTCTCTGGTTTTATTATTGAAAGTGTTGATCTCTGTAAGGCCAACTTATGTGTTTCTGAGCACAAAGCTATTACTTTTAAGGCCCTCATTCCACCTCTTGCTTCCACAGTGTCCACTTATGTTTCTTCTCATGTCCTCAATACAAACTCTGCTGACAACTTTCATAAGGCTTTCACTACTGCACTTGACAATATCCAAAAACCAAATAGGTGTACAGATGATTTATTAAATACCTTTAATAATACCTGTAAAGTTGTACTTGATTCTGCAGCACCCACAGAAGTCAGGAAAGTCAAACCAGCTCGCAGCATGCCTTGGCTATATAACAACACCAAAGAAATCAAGCGAAAATGCAGACAAGCAGAATGGAAATGGAGAAAGGACCATCTGGTGTTGTCATATGAAATTGTCAAAGAACTAATGTCCATTTATCAAAAAACAGTAAAAGAAGCCAGGTCCTTGTATTTCTCCAACATCACTGCAACAAACCGTCATAACCCCAGAGTTCTTTTCAAAACCATTGAAACTGTAATAAACCCTCCTCCTAGCCAACAATCTTCCATGATCCCCCATGATCTGTGAGCAATTGTATATGAAATCAAACTCCAGATTGGTCATGTCACTGGTAGCCCTTCTCCACACTGTGACACCTCTGCCTGCTAAATTGCTACCCCTATTGCTAAATGAAAGCCTTCATCTAGTCCTTTAGATGTTATGCCTGCCAGGTTTCTGAAGGAGGTTTTTAAAAGTGTTGGTCCCACAATTTCATCTATTGTAAATAGCTCTCTGTCCACTGGCTGTGTTCCCTCCTGCCTTAAGCATGCAGTAGTGCACCCAACTCCTTAAAAAACCCAGCCTTGACCCTCTGGATTTTAAAAATTCTAGACCAATTTTTCAATTACACATAATTTATATATTTTTACAGTCTGTACACATCTAAACAGACCTAAGAGATCAGCTGAAAGTAATATTACCCATGTAGCTGCATTATGGCTGTGCAGAGGCTCCAACGATCTGCCAGCAGTTCTGATCTTTTACCACTAGATGTCAGAAAAGCCTTAAAAACTAAATGTGGTTGATCGTTTGCACATGGAAATATTAATTTCTCTCCAAGCCCCTGTTTGTTTGTGTCCCACAAGCACAGCTGTGTGCCTATCTCTCTCTCTCTTTCTCTTCTCCCTCTTCTCCCAAGTTTCTCCTCCTTGTCCTTCAAACATTGTTATAGGTACAGTAATTGAAAGGGATCTAAAAGGAGAATGAAGCATTAAAAAAACAACTACACATAAGGCAGCAGGCTCACACATAAACTCAAATAGAAACTGAAGAAAAATCTACCTGAACATTGGCGTGAAATATTAAATAAATGTATTATGAAGAAAAAATCATATAAAATGCATGTTGTAAATTCACCTAATGTGTCATATTCGCATTACCAGGTCTACAGAATGCCATACTGTACGCTGTATGTAAAGTCACACTGGCTTATCAGGCAAATCAACTCAACTGAATCTATTGAATTACTGTATCCATCGATACACCGTGTTCATTCAAAATATATATCTATTCAGTTTACAGAAAATGGACATGCAAAGCAATATTAAACAATGAACATCATATTTAATGTATGTTTCACCTCCTTCCTCATAATACCCAGCGAACTTAAGAGCTCCTTGGACTTCCTGTGGACATTATTCACTCCATCATTCTCTTTCAAACTATAATAAAAGCTCATTGTGATTGTTTAGCAGAGAGAATTAAATGAAGCCATCCTGCCACTGAATTCTAAGCCAAGTACTTTCACTCTGCTGGGTCAAGCAAGGAGGTTTCTCTCTGCCCTGAGGTCCTGCTGCATTTAGAACATCCTGCAGGCTCGGCTTTGGTTCACTTTGTCTGCTTCCCTCTTCTTTTATGTGTTCATTATTTTGACCTTTTTCATTACCAGAAAATAAAAGGAACTTCCTCGAACAGAGTGGTGTCCCTGCTGTCTGGTAGTTTTACCTCCGGTGAGGACTCTACAGATCCAGTTTCAGAGGACAGGAAATGTCTGCAGAGGTCTGAGAGGTACACGCATGACCACAGGCAAAGCTGCTCACAGGATGAAAAACAAATCTGAGGACTGTTTTAATTTGTTCCATGCCTGCTCAAAATCCACTTTGTACATGCAACATACCATATTCTCATAGGCCTCAATTCCAAATTCATACAAGTGCCCCTGGAAACCACAAACTTGTGTGTTACAGAGGATGAAAAGTGAGGGCTCTAGTCTTTGTAACATTAACACACACAACACACTCATAACACCCCGCCCATATCATCTGAACCTCCAGTACAAAGGTATGCAATCTGTGTAGATATTTGCTCCTGTTCACATGAACGGTAAGATTTGGTTTCTTTACCACTGTTGACACGGCCGTGTTAGTGCTTATTTTTGCACGTTGGTGCCCTAATAAGTTCCATGCTTTATTTTTATCCTAATGTCACACTAAAGGGGCACTTTAGCAGTCCAAATGCTCTCTGCTGCTCTGGCGTGACCTTAGTACAAAAATGAACAGACAATTTTCAGAAGTGGTGCCCCTTATTCATTTTCACCCTTCTTTTTTCTTTCTCTCCCTCTGCCTTTGAACCTCACAGCTTTGTTTTTCTCTGCAGACGTCAAAGCCTCTTTACTGGCAGAGCATATCAGTCAGCCTTCTGCCAGCCCGCATGTGGGAGTGATTATCTGTTCTTTTGGTGTGTCTTCCCCTCCTCTACCTGAGTCTTCTTCTCTTAAAGCTTCTGCTATGCATTTGAACACAAGCCCATCCGTCTGATGGAGAACATGTGTGAAATATCACAACAGCATATCAGGTGCAATTGGGAAGTCTGGGAATACACTCTGTACTGACAAACATGAATTTAGGCTGTGACTGAAGAAAAGGACACAGAGAGTGTTGATGGCAAATGTCAGATGGAACAAGTGGAAGTGGCATTCAAAACAAGAGCAAGTCATTTGAATTAGTAGTAGTGGTATTAGTGGGGATAGTAGTAGCCGCAGCAGTACTGTAGAAGGTGAAGTACTACTCCCATAATATGTCCTGGATGTTTATATGAAATATGGCTTAAATACTGGTTAGTAATAGCCTTCAAAACCAACATTGGTTAATTCCTACTGACTAAGGTGAATGAAGTAAACATGAGAACACGAGGCACTTTTTTACCTCACAGGTAAAAAGCTTGTTCTAAATGTAATGCTTTAAAACCCTCTGCTACCTGAGTGGGAAGCCAGCTGGGGAGCAGAGGTAGATATGTGGTGAGGAAGTGAATTGTGTTATTGGTTATTTTGAAATGAGAAGGGCATACACTGTAGTTATGGACAGATTATGTGTTTTACTGTACCCTTACTGTAGCCTAAATATGCACTTTGCAGCTGTATTATGTACAACAATCATGTACCCTTTACATAGTGATTGGCCAGGTGTATGGAGGTGTGGAAATAAGGGCTTAAATTTCTCTCTCAAGCTCTTTGTCATTATTCATGCAACTATTTGCGTCACTTTTTGTGTGCATAACTGAATCCGACACCATTACTGTCCTCAAGGACAGACTGTCTGAAAGTGTAGGCCATTATCTCCATTTGTATGATAGAGACTGCAACGAAGGTGCAGAATTCCTGGAGAGAGATCAGGGAGTCAATGGGATGCAGCCGGGAGGATGCAGCTGTGACTGCAGCCTTTTCACCCCACCTTCGAGTGTGACCATTCAGAACAACCTAAAACACTTTTTGCTTTAGACATGATTGGACAACGCTTTGTACCAACTGGTTTGTTTGAAGCATTAGGGAGCTTTAGGGGCGCCAACCCCTTGGGCCCCTGTGCCCAGCAGGCCCATGCGAAAATTCATCCATCACTGCAGTGACTGACTGTCACGATGAGAAAATCTTTCTATGTGCTACTCAAGTTTGTCAGGATTATTATTCCCAGAGTTCACGTGAAAGAGACTGTTTCCACATAAGGTTGAAAGAAAAGGCTATGTGAGTGGCATTACAAGTGGGTCTAAAAAGGGAACATAAGCATCAGGGATTTCCATAGATTTATCATGCCCTTAGTCTCCTCCGAGCAAACACCACCTCTATCTTTGATGTCAGCCATATCAAATTCTGCATGTGTGCCGTGAATTCATTCAGAGTGCGTGATTTATTATCAAAGGGACAACGTGCTTCAGTCGCGACAGAGGTGCATCGGGGAAGATGTGAGTTTGAGTGAGACGAAAAAAGGCAACTGCTTGGAATGTAGGAGCCTCAGAGGAACCTGAGCTCCCAGCATGCAGTGCGGCAAGCTGGATCACCACTCTGATCCAGGCTCCCTGATGTGGTGGCAGAGAGACTGGGGCTCTGATAGACAGCAATACCCTTGATGGTGTTCACTGTATATACTCCACCCACTGGCACAGAAACACAGTAAACAGTAGTCTACAGAGGGGTTAGACCAGGTTTTTGAAAATGTAAAACAAAACAAAACTAAAAGTCTTTTCCTGCTCCTACAGGATGCATTATTAATTACACTCAACAATATTAAAGTGTTGGATAGAATGAACAACATACTATATATAGTGTTCATCCTCTGGGGAGCATGAATGTACCAGAATTTCATGGCAATCTGCCCATTAGATCTTATTATATCTATGAAAATGTGTGTACAAGTGGAACATGATACTGGAGCTCTGGTAAAGATCAGGGGTCATCAGAAACATTAGCATTCATCCTCAAGGGATCATGAATATCCACCGCAAAGTTTATGAAAATCTGGCTGTTTGTGGCCCGCAGTATGCCATGTGCACTGGACAAGCACACATAAAGGAGACATTAGGTAGGATATGTGAAAAGGACGCCTTTCATTGATGGCTGGATCAACACAAATAATATTTTGGTGACAATGCACCAAGGACACACATGGACCTAGGGTGGAACAACTGGTCATCAATACTGTACCAAACTAGATGCAGTTCTCACTGGGTTTCATTGGTGGCTCTCTTGAGACCAACAGTACTGCTTGTGTTTTAAGATACTAAGCTGTCGATTGCATTCTTCTTCTTTATTTAGAGATTAAAATAAACCCTTTGCAGCTTGAAGATCAGAAATTAGTATCACTGTTTCACTTCACTGCTACATCAGTCCTGCTGGACAGTAGCCTGCTCATGGGGTTTAATTGGTTTGGGTCTTGTAACGTAGCCACTGCTGGGATTTAAATTTCCTGTTTACAAGACAGGCACTTTCACCAACTAAGCTGCAGTACCTGCAGTTGGGTACAGACTAACAGATAGTGTCTTGAAAACTTTTGGGATCAAGTTCGCTGATAAAGTTAACAGAATTATTGTTTCAGTCCCATAATTCAACTAGAAATTATTCTACATGCTAACATAAGCTGCCTGTTGCCTGACCAGTTGTTGTAAACCTGGAGAAAAAGTGACATTAGATGGTGTTAATACTTGTTTTTCAATACAGAGTCCTAAAGACATCAAGCATGAAGCAGTTCACTATTCACTGAAGCAACCATTGTCCTGCCCATAACATTTGAGTCTCCAATACGAAGGTATGCAATATATGCAGATACCCTCTCGTTTACATAAATGTTACTGTACTGTACTGTAACAGAGGCTACAGTTTCATTACCACGTGGCACCGCTGTGTTAGTGCATACATGTACATTGGGGTAAAGTGGTTTGTGTCTCCTTGCTAAAAATGCAACATGTCAGGCACTACTGTGATTTAAACCCAGGATCTCCTGTTTACAAGATAGGCACTTTGACCAGCTAAGCCACAGTGCGGTTTCTGCCTTTGCTGAGGGCCACCTGAACACACCCTTAGCTTTGGTCTCTGAGGGTCTTCTGAACAACCCACCTTTCTGGGTGCACCTTTTGGAGGATCTAGTCTCTGAATTTGGGACACAGCTGTTTTTTTGCCTCTCCTCAATTTTGCTATAATGAAATATGCAGAGTATGGGTACAACCTCAAAAAATGTTGGGAAGGTCAGGGGTCACCAAAAAACTAAAGCATACATCCTCTGGAGATTTGGAATATATACAGCAAATTTCATGTAAATATGGCCATTTGACATACTTGGTCAATATGCTTCCATAAAGTACTCTCTCTTTTTATTGTTGTTGTTTCCTTGGCCCATTGTGCATTCTGTGTTCTTTTTCAAAACCACTTCTAATCTTCCCTCTTATCACCCTTTGAGAGTTTCCCTCCTCTGAAGTTCACCTGACCACTCACCTGCTCAGCCGTTCTTTCTTTCAGTAGCTTTCATGAACAGTCAGTGATTAGCTGCCCCGACCCTTTAGATTTGTTTGGCTGTTTGTATTGCCTGCTTGTTGTCCACTGAAACCCCTTTAGCTCTAAGAGTTGTGTGTGACTGTCTGCATTTGTGTCGTGCTCCCTGCTTCTACCTAGAACCCAACATAAAGAGTTATACTTAGAACCATCTGTGAAAGGTACTTCATGTAATCTGCAGCAATGGTGACATAGCAGAGATGGAAGGGAAAAAAGACAGTTAGTAGCATCATGCCAAGGTCCACTCACTACACCAGATGAATCATAAGCCATCCACAAACAACAAAGTGATGCAGGGTCCAATGACAACAGTAGGAGTATGGGCACATAATAATGGTGACAGTGGAAAAGATTGAATAAGCCTGTCCTCCAACTCTTATGTTAAGAGCTTCCACCGACAGGCCTCGTTGTTTGTCCAGGCTGTATAGTTCATTTCTACAAAACAGCAAGAAACATATGCTAGCATTAAAATAGTCCACTTTCCACCATAAAAGTCCTTAGCTAGACTCAAGCTTGCTGAAATAAGATATTAGTTTTAGCTTATCTTGATTCTCTGAAGTTTCTGATCTTCTGTCGCTTCAATCCAGCTTCTAGTATCAATTTATACACAGATAGACAGGTGATCACACAATGTGTGAACAGAGTAAAGGAGTGTGAACAAACTTGCAGTCAAAGGTAGGTACTCTAATTGTAGAGACACCAAAGTAATCACTATTGATATGCCACACCTGTTTTGTAGAGGAGGACGTGTGATGACCTGAATGTTGCTCTAAGAAACACTCTCTGTTGGGGTGGTTATTAGTGTAGTGGTTAAGACATATGTCTCTAAGCCTGCATGCTTCTCTAAGAGGTGGGGTTATAGTTACTCTGGTGAAGACGCCAGCTGAAGCAGCAAAGTATATTCAAATAAATTCAATACTATATTATATTGTAGTAGGATCAGTGGCTGCATTTGGCAAAATGCTGTAGCAACGGCCCACATTTCCCATCATGGCTAGTGCTGGGCTGACTAATTTGTTAAGTTTGCGGTTTTATGTTCCAAAATGCAAATGTTACTTTTTGTTAGTGTTTGTAATGTGTCTGTTCAGAACATGGTGGTTTATGGTGACAACTGTCATTTTTTTGCTGGTTCATAGTTTTAACCATTGGTGAGGTGGCTGTTACGCTTCTTGACATTGGCTGTGTATTGGCCCCTGTGTTAAATGACATTCAAGGGTTGGCACCTCACCGAATTGCGTCCTGTGTCTCATGCTGCACCGCCTGCTACAATACTGTGATGTAGTTGAGTTACAGTTTCAGTATAATTTAAGAAATACTCAGTTGCTCATTAGAAACTGTGAGTAAATGAAAATTCAGTAAATTAGGTTGACTTTACTTTAATAGAGCAGGCAAAGCAATTGTATTACAGAAGACTTTAAGTTAAATAATCTTGCCATTTAGTGTATTGAACTTCAAATAACAATTCCAGCCCTTCAAGCATTTAAGTAAAATTCACTCAAGTTTTCATTACACATTATTTAATATATTTAAGGCAACCGGTTTCCTCAAGTTTTTTAAAGTCAACTTATCTGGGCTTACAGTGAGGTTTGCAATTAACTATTGTACGGCAAGAAATGATAGTAAAGATATCGACTATGGCAGAACACAAGTAAAATGAATTGATTAGGGGATTCCAGATACTTCTATTTAAAAATACCATTTGAAACATGGTTAAACATTTGAATATTTGAGGGTGAGGTTCTTTTAACATCCATGCTTTCAACAATCCTTGAAGAACTCTTTCTTCCAAAAAGGGTTCTTTGGATGAAAAGGGTTCTTAATGGAACCCTTAGTCTTACAAAGAATGCTTGAAGAACCATTTCTTCAAAAAAGGGTTCTTCAGAAGCAAATGGTTCTGGGTAGAACCTCAGCCCTTCAGGAAGCCTTATTTCTAAGAATGTAGATTACAAGATACAGATATATATGTGCTCTATATGTGAATATCACTCAAATGTAGTTACAAGTTTCATGTCTTGTGGGACTCACCCACAGTGACTTTCCTAGCGACCACATTTCAGGTCAGAAGTTAATACCAGTACATTACAAAGCTACGCTAGTTTGAAGACAACCAGCTAAAGAACTGGTCCACTGACTTAATTTGATTGGCTCAGTGGTAAGGTAGGTTTAGTAGTACATTTTAACTTTACATATTAATGTCAAGAAAGCACAGACGCTTTGACCAGCTACTGTATCTCAAAAGTTGGGAGAGATACCACAAGGGCCAGTGAGACAATGGCCCTCGTTTACAAAGCAAACGTACGACCGAAAAAACTGGGCGTATGGTCATTTCCATGCAAAGCTTGGCAATTATTAATATGGACGTGAGCAGAGGCTACAATCAAATCTCACGCCAAGTCTCAACTCATGTACGCAAGCTTTCGAGTGAGCGTGGATTTGCGGTGCAACATAGTAAATCTGGCTGAGCCGGACAATTGATATAAGACCATTCTGACTGGCATCTAAGCATCTGCAACCACGTATTCATCATTTAAAAATATGTAGCCTATGGCAAAATATCTACTTTGTAAAGGCCTACATTAACTATTTGTCATATATCCCTAACAGTGATAGGTATTTTCAAATTGTTTGCAATTAACAGGGTTAATAGTTTTTGGTGTAAGATTAATTTCTCTTTCATTCTGAAATAGCCTACTTGTTGGGCGAGGCTACAGCTGACATAATTACAAGCAATGAAAAGCAATTGGTAGGCTAACCAATTTGCAATGTGATAGGTCAGATGCTTATTCAGCCCCCTACTTGAACAAGGTCATCAAAATCTTGGCAATGGCAGATCTGGCTCTGTTAGAAGACCTCTACGCACCTCTAAGACGTGAGAGGGTTTTTCGGGATCGCAGGGATCTTTTTATGGAGAGTGACGACTGGCTATTAAGTCGCTTTCTTCTCCCAAGGCATCTCCTTTTACAATTATGCCATAATTTGGAACCTCAGTTAAGGAGAGAAACCCAACGCTCGAATGCCATACCTGTGCCAGTGCAGGTGCTCTCCACGTTGGGTTTTTTGGCCACCAGGACCTTTCAGTACAAGATCAGGGATAGGTCTGGTATCTCACAGCCAACCATCAGCAGAACTATGCCAGCATTGTTGGCGGCTATCAAGTCCCTTTCTTGTCACTACATCCAATTTCCATACAATGGTGCTCAGCAAACCGTGATTAAGAGAGAATTTTATGCAATTGCTGGGTTTCCTAACGTGATTGGTGCGCTTGATTGTACCCATGTGCGTCTGAAGCCACCATCCATGAATGATTACGCATTCATTAATTGTAAAAACTATCACTCCATAAACGTTCAGGTAATTTGTGATGCCAGACTATCTCTCCTAAACGTGGTAGCCTGGTGGCCCGGGGGGACGCACAACTCGTTCATTTTTCAAAATAGCAGCGTAGGGACATGGCTACAGGAGGGCGCACTTCAAGGCCGGATTCATCTACTACTGCGTTAAATTAATATTCTCTAAGTATTCCAATGACTAACATTTTGGTGTGATTCATGTACTAGGTGACAAAGGTTATCCCCCCACGGAATACCAGGTAACCCCACTGGCAAACCCTGCAACAGAGCAGGAGTGCAGGTTCAACAGTGCGCACATACACGGACCAAGGTGGAGAGCTGCATCGGGTTGTTTAAGGGCAGATGGCTCTGTCTTGGATCAGCGGGTGGAACTCTACTGTATACGCCAGAGAAAGTGTGCGACATAATTTTTTCCAGTGGGGTTCTGNCAGGATAACTGGGTGCCACTTGATGTGCCAATGCAGCCAGATGAACCCATGCCCAGAGAGCCATGGCCAGCACAGCCCCAACTGGGGGCTATATGGAGGAGACAGGACCTCATTCTTCGCTTTTAAAATGTTGTTTGGTAAGTAGGCTATTCAGTACAAGAAACAGACAATGCACAACGTTTAGTCAAACATTTTATTTATGTGATGCACGTTTCAGGTTTTCGTTCATCTCTTTAAAAGTGTTGTTGATGGCTAGAAGTGAGCGATTTATCTCCGCCATTGACTGGCATATTTCTGTTTGTTTCTCCAGGACCTCTGCTGTCAGATTCTAGGGTCATGGTGGTGGGCCAGCATGGCGGGCTGAGGATACGCGCTCTCCCTCACAACTTGCCTGGCTCCTGGCTGATTCGTCCGGATGAAGGCTGAACACCACTGGTGCCTGGCTCTGATTGATCTGAAACATCATTAAAATGAAGGAACGAATAAACTCTGCTTCTGTGTAATTATTTAAATATAGGCTACAAAAAATACTAGTATAGCCAAGGCTATTTTTTTTTTTTTTTTACCAATATACGGCTCAGACACAGGTGGTGCATCTGTGTCTCCTCCGCCACTTATGCCCGAAATAGAGGCAGATTGGATAAGCGCGGCCACGCGCTCCTCGGTCTGCGTCAGTGCAAGGCTGGGATCCGGCTGGCCTCCTCCAGTCAGCGTGGTGCTGTGCTTCAGGGCCGCAACATGCTTTTTGGTGGCGAGTTTGAAGTCGGACCATCTTTTCTTCACCTAAATGTAAAGAATTGCGATATAAGCCATTATATTATAATATATATATATAGCAGCAGTGATTTCATTCCAAACAGCAGTCTTCTGACTTCCTTTAATGCCACTTTTCAGGCTGCCAAATAAAACTAATTGGTTTGCTTCAACTTGTGATGTTAGAGTTGGCCGGATTGCGTTTCTCCATGTCTAAACTCTAGGGGCGAGGCCTCTAAACAGAGAATATATAGGGGTGTGATATTTAAATGATGACTGTTTTCAGCCACCACATTTATCAACGTCCAATCATTTTTACGCTGGGATTGGCGAGATATGAACATTTCATGAATCACATGTGAACCCTGTCGTAAGATGATTTCTGCATTTGGGTCTGCTCTGGTTTCTACGTTAGATTGATAAATGAGGGCCAATGTGTTTTTGTAATTTGGGTGAACCAACCATTTAACCAATGATAAATAGACCCATAAAAACAACAACAACAACAAAAAACAAACAAATCAACCCATCTTTGTCTGTTGTAATAATAGCTAACAGCTGGCCAGTCAGACCTGTCTTCTTCTTGAAGATTTCCATCAGGCTTGGACACAATCCATCAAGGGCATCAAATAATTCTGCCTAAAGATTTCTTCCAACAACCCTGTTGAATTCCAAGTAAACCTGGAAAATACAACAAAAGCCAATTTGTGGTACACAGATAGAGTCATTTATAATAACACTACAATGAATATCCTCTTTAAACACGTTGTCCAATGTTCTGCAATAGACATGAGGCAACTCTTTTTTAATAAGAGAATCATTCGGCTTTGTCTTCATCATTTCATTGACAATGGCCTTTCTAACTGCTTCAAGGCCAGGGCCATCCATTCCCTCTGGTAAATCTGGTAATTTATTTCCCCTTTCCCCAGCTTCTTGATATTTTTGTGTGGAGATTCACCATCAGCATTGTGTTTTCCACCTTTACCACCATTAATTGCGACATCAAGTCATCCCAGCTGGCACATTTTGGTTCTTTAATTGCCCATCTTAACCTTAAGACTGCTCTTCCATCCATCGCAGCCAGATGATGAGGCTGGTTCTTTAAGACAAGGGTGTTCTCCTACCATGGCTTTCGCAACAGCTTAAAACTCTTCTTTTGTTGGGTATGCTTTATAGACATAGACCGTCTCTGTCAATTTCTCAAGGATAATTGCTTCAGCTCTTTCATCTGTCTGTCTGCGTCTCTCCACAGATGAGGTAGATCACTCTTCACTCTTCACTTTCTTCAACCTTCCTATTGTGCACTGTCAATAAATTACTTTTTCTTTAAGCATCTCTGCAATTAAGTTTCTCCTGATTGAAAGGTCTGTTAGGTTACACTGTGTGTTGTTAAATTCAGGGTCTTCATGTAGTAAAGTAAAGTTGTAATCAACTTCAATTGAACCCTTTATCCAGCCTATTAAATCTTCAACTGTGTTTGGCCGAGTTGACATTGTCATCTTCCTTACATCCCCTAGCAGACAATAACACTCATGGTCATTTTCTGTTGTGTAGCCGTCTGTGGAAAAAAGAAACACTGACAGTCTCAGCAAATGACAAATCACTTGAGAGTCACCATAAGTTCCCCTTGTACCTCGTATGCTGATAGTGGGAAGACGTCATTTAACTCTAACAGCTTAACAACACATAAAGCGAGAGCATCAGTGTAGGAAAGCTAGTAAGACCTCGAAGTGCTCTTGGTACCATGCTGTCTTTTCTTTGCAGACAAACATAATTTTTGGGTTGGCTACAATGATATGCGTAATATGACCAAATTTAGGGACAACTGAACACGAACCAATACAGAGAATCATATTTGTGTTATATTTGATTCGATGCAGATAGATGATGCAACAAGAACTGACCAAGGCTTGGTAATACACTACTCAAAAAAATTAAAGGAACAGATATAATAAGTAAGTAATATTTTCTATTACCAAAATGGTATGGCCAAAATAACATAAAAAAATTTAGCATGGCTGTATTTGTTCAATTTGAGACAGAATCCAAGAAATAATGAAACATTACCACAATTTGACCCTTAAGGAATACTCATACAAAAACATGCACCAAAAACAGATTGAAAACATATGCTTAGCACCAAGTCATTTGTGAGCAAAATGAAATTTACTCACCACACACTCCCAGCAACGACGTGGCATACTCCTGATGATCCGTACGACGTCATTTTAGTAGGTAAGGCTCTGAACATTATCTGGAGGATATTTTCTGCCTCTAACAAGCCTGGATAGCATGTCCCAGACATGCTCGACTGGGTTTAGGTCAGGAGACCTGGCCAGCCAGTCCATCACAGAGACACCTTCGTCCTCAAGGAAGGTCATGCACACCCAAGCTGTGTGGGCATGGGCATTATCTTGCATTTAGATGAAGTCATCATCAACAGCGCCTGCAAGCAGTCTGACAATAGGCTCCAGGATTTCATTGCAGTACCTTACAGCTGTTATACCACCTCTGCCGAACACGTGTAGGTCTGTACGACCTACTCCGGCCCAAACCATGATGGAATCTCCACCATACCCATCAACTTCTACAAAGTTGAAGTCAGCATATCGCTCTCCCTTGAGTCTCTAAACTCTAACTCTATCATTAGTTGAAACAGTAAACCTGCTCTCGTCTGTGAAGAGTAACGGCCTCCAGTTCAGTCGTGCTGTACGGTGTTCTGTACAGGGCCTGTGACTGGTCTTCTGGCTGTCATACCATCGTCACGGAGTCAATTCCTAACAGTCTGGTTGGATAAGTGAACTCTAGTACACTGGAAGTCAATTTCCAAGGATCGAGCTGTACTCCTGTGATTTCCCTGCTGTACTCCCCAGTCTCCTGATAACATCCTAATAGTTGACTGACCACACTTGGAGACACATCAAACCGACGAGGTACCACCCAAACCCCTTCACCATCTTCCAGCAGTTGAACTAATCTGGCAACCTCAGTCTGGTCCAAATGCCGTCTGACACCTGTTATGGCAGTTTTGCAATTCCACTCGACAATGAGGAATGAGACAAAAATCTCTTACAATATTGTCACACTTTATTAATGCTCAGAGCATGGTACACAAGACAAAGGTTAATTCGCAATGTGCACCCTCATGAGAAGCTGTTCACTCCCTTTATACCTTGGCTTGGCCCTCCTCCTCTGGTCAAGGGTGTTTCTTCAATGGCCATTCTTATTTGGTTTGCTTCCCATGTTGTGCCTTTGCTCTCAAGCCAAAAGGCTCATAAAATAAAAAGATCAAGAACTTCCGGTGACATCCAGGTGGGAAAAGACCACTACTGACCAGTTGTTAAACTTTCTCACAGTAGTAAGCATTTTAACTAATCTTCTGTGGTTATAAACCTTCTATAGATCATGCTGTTACATCAACAATGTCTTAGTTAGGCAGTCAGGCTAAGGTTCAATCAGTCAAAGGTTACATTGTACAAGATTCAGTATGATCAAACATAATGGAAATTAACATGTTATGTGTAATTTCCCTTACACACCACCAATGACTATCAGGAGACATCCAGCAATCACAATCCATACAGAAAACGACATCATAGACTGGATAATTAACTTATGAAAGTAACATAAATTTCATTCCTTATGGGTATGTTCACACAGCCACTCCTATAGGCATTATTTTCATGCCTCAGACCATTCAAACATGAACTCTGCTGTAGCTAAAGTAATCCCCTAATCACACAGACAGTGCACAAAATCCAACGATTACGGTAGACTGGGTATGCCACTGTAAAAATATGTTCCTTGAATTTTTTTGAGTAGTGTATTTTGAGGAATCACTCTCTGAACATCAATGGGAAAATAGGTGTCCGAAACCATTGCAACCTTTGTCATCTCAACTGCTGGCCTGAAAAATGAGTCCAAATGGTAACTTGCTGCTTTCTGGTGTTTAGTAGCAAATGGTATGGCCACATTTTTAAAGTTCTGGGAATTGCCAATAGTTTTTTTTAATTTATGCTTACCCTGGGACAATGCCTTCCAAGACATCATTTAAGATGTCAAGAGGGTAACCAGTGACCACATGAAAGTGTTTCAGGTTTTCAGTAAGAGGACATGCCCTTTTCACACCATAGTTCTGACTCAAGCGTGGGTCTTTCATCACCTCTTGCACATGCCTATCATGAGAGATTTTGTCTCCAAGTTGAAAGAAACGAAAACATACCTGTTGTTGCCAAGTGTCACTTCTGGATGCCATACAGACTCTGCAAAATCCTGCAAGTGAATGGGCAGCAAGGTTATCAGATGCAAACAGAAACAGAAGTTTCCTGTTTCTTCTTTCCCCAACTGCTGGGTGGAGCGAAGGGGGTTAGCTCCGAAGTGAGTAATGTAATTGACTTCGGCCCAGGAGGCAGACACACGTGCTTGTGTCTGTGCTTCCCGACTACGGTCTGGAAGCCGAAGCAGGAAAAGCTAATACCACCCTTACTTGAAATCTTCATTTTACAGACATTGCAACCAGCACTGTTGTCATCTTTCTTCGTGAAATTTGGACCGTTTCTTCCTCTCCGCCATGACTCCTTCTTGTTGCAAGTGTCCAGCAGCGTAGACGCATGAGTTTAACGTTATTGTTTTGCAATGCGCAACAGTCAGCAAAATGTGAGGGCATCGATAAAGGGAATTGATAAGCTCGGAGGCGTACGATACCGATGGATCGGACAATTTGGAACCGGTCTTTAACTGGAACCGGCTCTCGCTTCCCATCCCTAATAGAGACACATCTTTTGTAGATCTCACCCACGAGATTTCAGCTCAACATTTTGGATTTGCAAAACTTTTGGATTTGCAAACAAAACTTTTGGATGACATTTTTAATCACAAATTTGGATAGTTTGGCTCTGAAACCTATTTTTTGATTGCATAATAAAGACACAAAGGTAACTCCATAATAACCCACTAAGACTGTTGTCTTGCAGTAAAATTCAAGTTTTTAAACTAATATGTATTCAAACTGAAGAAACAAATTCTGAGCTAACAGTGATACGGTAAACTAAACAGATTTAATAGCTGGGGCCTTTGTTGTAGGGTTAAGATCTACCAATCCTAGTAAAATCCTAGTAAACATCATTATTTTAGTTTTTATTTATTTTTTTGGTTTGTATTTTAATAGTTTTTAAAAGAATAACACACAGCAACCTTTCATTCAACATGCAACTCACTAAGCAATAAAGTATGATAAACATTAATTTACTGAATTCTAAATCTGAATTTTATTTGCATTTACATGAAAACATTTTTATATACATATGTACGTCAGCTGTTTAAGATTAAGAAGTGGATGAACTCAGTTTGTCCATGAACAGAGAACTAAGAAATTACTCTCATGTACTTGTGTTTGACACTAACAGCTTGGATAGTGACTGCACCTTCAGTCCTATTTTGCCAAATCTATCACAACAGCCATAGCCTTTTAGGGAGATAGAGGCACAACTTGTATTCTGTATGTGTGTGTGTGTGTGTGTGTGTGTGTGTATTTGTGTGTGTGAGACACACATGCCTGCAAGACAAACAATTATGTAATCTGGTGAGCAGAGCAGACTGTCTGTACCCAGAGGTAGCAAACACAAGAATCAATCATGATTACTGGTTTTCTTGTTGGACCACTACCATGAAGTGTGAGATCCAGTGGACTGATGCAAAGACAAGACGGAGTAGACAGTGCCGGATTAACCTGTTATGAGGCCCAGAGCAAAAATTCGCAATTGGGCCCCCACTACAATCACACACACACTTCCCACTCGTATGGTGTATGTACCCAGTGGCCAGTCAGTTGGTTTGAGGCAGTTTGATTAAACACAACTTAATTTAGGAATATGCATCGTGTGAGCACACTGGAAACAAATAATAATTAATGTCTTCAATTTAGATTTGCACACCAGGCCACTGACTATGTTAGAGACACATGACCAAATAATAATGTAGAAATTAACTTAACTGACAATTCTTTTATCTGGGGATTCCCAATTACTCAATGCCAACAGTTCTAGACATCTTACTCCTAAGCCTACAGTTCAGGTGACCAAACCATGATGTCAAGTGGAATGTTTAAACACTCTCAATCAGGGTTTTGTTAAAAAAACAAAAAAAACAACAACTTCTAAGACTGACTCACTCACTCACTCAAAAATTACAGTGTACCACAAAATCTCTACTACCTAGTTTGATTATCAGCTGACAGAGATTCAATATAAAACCTGTCACCTCATATGCTGCTAATGTTGTAAGATATGGTGACACATGAAAGTTCAGAACAAGATGCTTTGAGCTTTGACAGTGTGGAAAAGAAACAACTGACAGGCAGAAAATTTATGAATCATGAGTGATGTTAAAATGAACTAGAAATATACTGAATCTTATCAAGACATTAATTGAAGAGAAAAATATGTGACAAGATCTTCCTAATTGGTTGATTTTCTAGTTCTAATCATTTCGCAAAAAACAAAAAGTTTTTTTTTAATCTAAGTAACCTCTTTTTTCATGATTTAAGTGCAAAATGTTTTTTTTATATTATTTTAAAAATTCTTCATGTTTTTCAAAAATGGATAATTTAACTATATTGTTAACACAAATATTCTGAAAATAATCACAGCCACTTTAATTTAGAATGAATGAATGTTTTACCTGTAAATCATTATTTACTTGGGTACATGCACTGATATCATACACTTCAGTGTATGATCAAGAACTTCAGTATCAGAAAATATATATACTTTAATACATGTTTTAGGGTTTGAATCATATGAAGAATATTTTTATGAAATAATAAT
Source organism: Oplegnathus fasciatus (assembly GCA_003416845.1). Taxonomy (NCBI): domain Eukaryota; kingdom Metazoa; phylum Chordata; class Actinopteri; order Centrarchiformes; family Oplegnathidae; genus Oplegnathus; species Oplegnathus fasciatus. Next base: position 483,414 of record NTHP01000165.1, read on the forward strand.
AGTAGTAACAATAATAAAAATGATAAATTATAAAATTATATCATACCAGATATTTTCTAGATCCTAGATTTTCTATTTGGGGTATTCATATTTTACTGTGTTTATTATGCACTCACTGGTAAATCTAATCTAATCTAATCTAATCAGCCAATCACGTGACAGCAACTCAATGCATTTAGGCATGTAGACATGGTCAAGACGATCTGCCGAAGTTAAAACCAAGCATCAGAATGGGGAAGAAAGGTGACTTTGAACGTGGCATGGTTGTTGGTGCCAGATGGGCTAGTTTGAGTATTTCAGAAAGAAGAAAGAAGAATAATGAGCAGGGAGTCTGGATGTTTGTGCTCCATGTTAGTTATCTGGTTAGCCAGGTGTTGTAAGGCCTCACTAACACAGGCCTGTCTGTACACCAACCTTCGTTCATATAGAAGCAGACTCTGCATACTCTTGTTTTCCCCGATAGTTGCGTTACGTGGTCCACTCGGGGGAGTTGGAAGCCTGGCAGATGTAGTGTACTATCCGGGATGTGCTCACCAAGACAAGTTTCAGTGAAGCACAGGCCAGCGGATCTGGAAAATCCCTATTTGCTCTGTTGAGAAGTAGCCGTTCATCCATACTGTTGGCCAGAGAGTGGACATTAGCCAGATGTATTGACAGGAGCGCAGTTCGAAATCCCCACTGTTGCAGTTTAACGAGTGCTCCAGCTCGTTTCACACGTTGGCGCCTCGGCAAAACCCATAGAGAGCTGCTGCTCCTTCAACTAGAAGCTCTGCAAAACTTTCCAGTTGTGAAAAGTGGTGAGAAAGTTTGACAAGTGAATCGTTGAATGTTCAAAAGTTCCTCCTTGGTGAATGTAATCAGAGAGGGAGGGCTGAAAACTGAACAAATCAACCCATATCTTGTCCATCATGTTTGTTTGTTTGAACATCTTTAGAGCATTCATTTTAAACTCATTCATGATATGTCAGCTAAAACATCCTGACTATAACAGGGAATATTTACAACGCTGATTTGTTCTTCTGTTTTTAAGCATCCATATTGAATTGAAGCTCCATGCTATTTAAGAACCTGTGTCATTAAATAGTAGCGAGGACCCCTGTCATTCTATACAGTAAAAGTGTGGGCTTCTTTTCTGGCAACATTAAAACCAACCTGAAAAACTTTTGTGAAGAAGTCTTCAGTTTGATTTTGAATAAATTAACAGAACCAACTGATAAATCATTTACCATGCTCCCTGCCTTCCCTAACTTAGAACTTGGCAAATAAAGAAGCTGTGTTTTGATGCTTTTCTATGCACTCTGGCACCTTCTTTACATCCAAAGTACATGTCATAATCTTTGAAAAACACAATTTTCAGATACAATTCATGCAGTATAGTGCATGCACTTTTCACCTCTATCAACTGCTGCTGTCTATGTCTGTCTGCCTGTCTTTCTCTCTTTCCATTATCTGCTGCTGTCTGTGATGGGTATACCATAGTTTCACAGATATTTGGCCATTGGACTGTTATATACAGTATAATACTATCTGAAATCTTAACATTGTATTAGCAGTCTTCAGTATGTGCAATGGTATCATTAAATATGCCTGTGGCACCACAAAACTCACAACTCATACATGAAGGCAACATTTGTGCTGAAAATAAAGTTACTGTTTAAGGCAAATACATTCCTGAGGGAAACCTTGGACTCCATGCAGCTTTTGGCAGGTCACACTGATTGGAAATCATCACATGAGCCATGAATTGTGGCACTTGAGCTGCAGTGTGTAGGCCAAGTGTTTAGCAGTGTCAGGGTGGCCCTGAAAACATATCTGTTAAAGTGTTGCAAGGGAATGTTCGTGGGTGGATGGTGTTGGGCTGTGGCTTTTTTGGGAGGACAACATGTTTATACTTTCAGTAAGAGGGGATGCTTTATAGCTCTATTTAATCAAATTGTACTATTGTTTGACTGATTTAGGTTAGTTAATAAAGACACAAATAATCTCCAACTATATATTGATCATGTAAAACATGACTAGTGTTTTGTCCTTTATTATACTGAAAAGTAAATTATTAACTGCAGAAAGCTTAAAGGATAAGGCTGGTGTTATTCTATATGCTTCATATATGCTTCAAACCAACAATTTGTTTGTCCATCTTTCAGTACTTTCTGACTTCCCTACCCTGTCTGTGGCTCTCAGCCCTAAGCCCATTGGTTCATAATAAAGATGTAAATCTTTACAAATGGCTGACAAATATACATTATAATTACATTAAAAAACTGTGTGGTTTTTAAGGACTGTATGAAAGTTACTGGTGTGGGGAAGGTGGGCTGAACCTTATGCTTCTCTTTTTAAAAAAAGCGAGGCCCTCACCAGCGTTGTTTATATTTTCTTTGGACCCTCCCTTTGACTTAGAACAAATCTGCAACACCCTCTCCCCAAAATATCATATTAATATAACAGTACAGAATTGGTTAAACTCATTTCATCATTATTCACTTAAAGAGGCAAAGCACAAAGAATTTGAGATAGTGTAACCCAAAAACTCACCATAATATACAGTATATACAGTATATTCACCACATAACCACCAAATTGCACATTAATAACTGCCATTTATACAGAAAACATAACAAAATGGTGAATATTTTTATCACTTTTATATAAAGAGTTGCTAAATAAATAAACTGCCACCAAATGAGTGAACTGGGCCTGCTGAATTTAAATAACATTATGAGCTAACCTTATATTACACCTTCACCTGTTGGTAGAGATAAAGTTTAATCACTTGTATCCATAAAAATTAAGATGATTTGGATAAGCAGAGAGAGGACTGCTTTCTGCTGCATATGACAAAGCACAGTTTTACTGCCTATTGTGCCCAAAGCCATCTTTAGTAACCTTTTCGATATTTTTTTTTTCTTTTACCATAAACCTTGATTGATCTTGCAAGAGATGTCTGAAATAAAATAGGAATGAGAGAACAAAAATAGACGACCTCTGCTTTCCCAGAAAAGTCAGACTACCCTCTTTTCAGCAAAAAGACAAAAACACACAACCTTCTCCCTTTTCTTCTCCCTCTCCCCCAATAATTTTTGTATAGTCCCTTTTGATGGAAATTTTGTTCGGGACTATTTTCAGCAGCGGATTAATAATCCACATTTGGTGCTCTGAGTATTAAGGGCAATAAGACAGCATATGTGGGATTGAGTCAAAATAAACTACAGTGTGTGTGTTAATGGTAATGAAGTGTAACAGGGTGGCTCACTGATGTGTTTTTAAAAGTTTTAATAGAATAATGGAGGTCTGTGGAACAAAGGAATAAGATATCAGGCTTTGGATACACACACACACAATACTTAGATACAATATGTTAGTAGGGTACATTCATTGTTGGTTTGGCTCTGCACATAGGATTGAGTAAAATACAGTATAGGATATCACCAGGCCTAACCTGTATGAGGAGCTAATCCCTTGCAGTTAAATGCTCATTGTAACAGATTATAAACTGCGGATCATATTCTTGTTTATTTACAGAATGTTTCTAACATAACAGCAATGCCAAACATCTTCCACCGGAGACATAAGACCCACAGCCTGCCCTTTAACCTGGCCTCAGTCCCAGCAGATCACAGTAGCCAACTGTAATAATGTCAGGAGTTCACTGCTGTGATGAGAAAACATCCCAGTTTTGGGACATAAACACAGCTGCCTATGGTTTACAATTTACATAGTTTGTGATTTAAACCAGAATGTGTTTTGAGGGATAAAAGATCCACTGATGGCCACTGAGACCATAATCAGATTAAGCTGAGTGAGGGGTTGAGTTTAGATAACTGCAAACCAGAGAACTGCTTTCACTTGGCCTGGAAGTTTGAGGAAACTTTGGCATGTTGTGCATAGATGAGTTGAATAGAATTCTTTTTGTGGTATTGAAAAACATTTAAAAATTCAACATTGCTTTCCAGACATAGTGTCCCGTTTCTCCGGATAATCCACACAATGTACCGTCATGAGTTTTCATGAAGACTATTTCTTTTATAGAAAGTGGTTCCAAATGACAACCATTCACCGTTTGTGGTGGTGGCAAACAGAGAGAGAGAGAGAGAGAGAGCACCAGTCCACCTCACAAAGAGTAACTTTCCTAGCATTTTGGCTGAGGTGCATAATCCAAAATCAAGAAATTTGCAACTTTTATTTTGATAGGGTTATACATTTTTATGTAGTGCAGATTTAACCAGTCTGCACATCAAAATGCAACTTCTAAAGCCTTTATGGCAGATATATTAGGTTAAACGTATGGCTAACTATACCAATAAGTTCATAAGTCTTTTATTTTCTGTCAATTAAGTACCTGTTGCAGTAGGATTTTATGTTGCATCTGTGGTCACTTGTTTTGCAGAAGGCCTGCTTGTAATTATGCATGGCTCAGACCATCATTCTTCATTCTTTATTAAAATCTTCCAACATGGAACAAGATCTAATGGTAATTTACCCTTTGTGCTTTTGTACAAACTTATGAGCTGCTCCAGACATATTTCAAGTTTTTGAACTTTAATGCAACTTTTCATTTTGTGTTGATTTTGCCGGTCCCTGTGGACAAAGGCGATAACGTTTCACCTACCGTTAGGTCACACGTTCCCTGCGCTTCACTGTCTGCTGCAAGGAGACAACTTCCCCAGGAGGAGAGCGGGCGGCAGTTCTGGAGACGGACCTTCAGTTGGCGGCTGAAGCAACTTGAATTCAGCCAGAGCAAACCTCAGCGCTGTTTCATCTGATGTCATGGAAAAATCTGACCCGGTGGCAGACATTAAGAACAACTATTAGAAACTAATGGAAATAGCTTCTCTAATCTTCTCGCTGTTGTCTCGTTTGCTTAGGTCATATAGGAGGCATCGGTAGTTACAAACCAGTTAAAAACTCCATAGAGCACTTTTAAGCAAACCTCCAAAGCACATTTCCTCTGGATAATAAAAAAAATCTGTTGTTACAGAAGTGACATTATTATGAACATATTAATGTCCTGATATGACTAGCTGAATGCAATTTTTCCATCAATCTGTTAAGAGTGGATAGCAGGGTGGACCCAAATGCAGGACACAGAGGCAGAGCAGGTGCAAGTCAAAGGTATTTATTGAAGTTTACAGCTCACTGGTAGGGATCCGGGTAGGCACAAGGAACACGGGAAGCACGGGAAACATAGCACATGGCAACACAGACCAAAACACAGCGATGAACACAGACAAACAGCCCAGAACAAAGAAAGGGGACTGATATATTTGGTGCAGGGCTGATGGGAGAGTGGAGACAGGTGAGGAGACAACGAGGGACAGGTGAGACTAATAGGGGCGGAGCAGGTAATCAAACAAGTGGGAAACACACAAGGGCAGGAAGTGTCTGACATGAGGAGAGGAAAGTATACAAAATAAATCAGGAAATATGAATAACTAAACTGAAAACAGACAAAGACAAGACTAGTGTGGGGAACGAGACATGACAGAACACACACAGAACACAAGAAAGAGGGAATACAAGGAACACAGGGAGGGGGAAACACTAGGGAACACTGGGAATAAGCAAGGGTACGATCACGGACCATGACACAATCAACATTGCTCAGAGAGAAAAGATATTTTTTGGGTACATTTGAATGAACAGACACTTTATGGCTGCATACTGTAAATGTTTAGACTCTGGTTTGAATATCATCAAAAGGAGACTGTAATAGAAAATATAACTACAAAATAAGTATTGCCTGTCTACTCTGCAGGGGACTTTATATCTAAATTCAGAACTCATTACAAATTCTAAATTATCATTTCATATTTGATTGAGTCAATTATGGAGCATAGCATTAGTTCAGGTAGAGGTCTGAAGTTGCCCATCATCTCTGGCTCAATCATCTGCTTGGCTACCAGTTGACTAGTAACGGCCAATCATTTCATACTGGTGTCCAGGGCTGCCTTTATAATCTGACACTTCAAACTATTATTCTGCTGATTCATTCATGCCAACATTGTTTGCTGCTGCAGCTCCCTCCATTACCCCAACCTCCTTGTACTAAGCTTTTGGTATTGTCAATTTTAACTAAGATTTCAAGTTCCTGTATGGGTTTATTAAGAGAGGATTAATTCTTCCTGCAGAATCTTGCTGCTTGATTCATTTAGACCTCACTCAAAGAGCAGAGCCTTTGCTGCCAAATCTAATTTTATTACCATTTGCTGTTAATGGTCAGTTCCTGGACATGCATTTCTTTGATATTGTTGTGGTATGTTGAGTATGGCTTTATGTCCAAATTTCTTCTGCATATTCACACACACCAAAAAGAAAATAAAAAAGTAGAATTTGTGTAGTAAGACAGAGCCAGTAGACTTTGAATGAATAGTTAATGAAAATGCAACGTTGGTTTCAAGATCAGACATTGCCTCAGGGCTCAAAAGAAGAATTTCATATGAGTTTATTATGAACTTTTGGATTTGACTTTGCTGCAGAAACATTAGTTTAGAACTTCTCTCAGTCTTACTGAGATGTAACTGATTGTCTCTTTGCCTTGTGTCACATCACAACCCCTTGTTTATAAAAAGGAGATGCTGTCCGGATTACAATTTTAATTGACACAATAAGGAAAGATTTTTAATGAACGTATCAACAAAGTGAATTTCCAGCAATACGTTAATTGTGGCAACTACAGTATGATGAAAGCTTTATGGTTATGTTTAGGCAACTTATAGTTCTTGGTTAAAGTTTGGGAAAGATCGGTATTAGTTAAACCACCATCTTTCCTTATCGTTAGCCGAAGTGTTTTTGTAGCCTGAACTTAAACCACGTGCAGGAAACCCACCATGCACCCCAACCACCTCCCTACAACATCTGTATGGTATGAAAATGTAGCACTTTTGCTATGTTCTACATCTGCTAAATTTTGCCATTATATAAATCATGGGCAGGTTACAGTGGCAGCCTATCATACATATGGCGCCTCACCAGCCATAGAGCTTAATTCTGAGTCAGCAAGCTTAATAAATTATTATTAACTATTTGAAATGAGCAAATTTAGTTAGTTACTTTTTAAAAATTTTAATATAACTTCAAATATTTTGTTTTCTCTTTCCTACTGGGCGCTGTCACAGCCATGCAATACACACTAATTCAACACTAGCCCACACGAGAGAGGCTGTCCCTGTTTGTATTTCTCATGGTATCAATAATTTTAGCTTGTTGTTACATGCACTTCTGCATATTTGTATTGCTGCAACTATCACAAAAGCAGGAGGCCTTAAGCAGAAAAGGAGAATATTACAACAATGTCAAGATAAAAGTCCGAGATTTGTTTTGTTTCCTAGAGGATCTTTCTTGGTGAGAGAAGAGACAGTTAGATTAAGTGGCTGTAGTTGGTGGAATAGCCCCACCCAGGTAAATGATCGCCAGTGGCCACTAGTACATTAAGTGCAAAATGAAAAGTGGTGCTAAAAAAACCAAACATAACAAATATTTTATTTCTAATAGTCACATAATCCAGAGAAATTTAAGAATGATCTATTCACTGGTATTCTTTCATTCAGCTTTGACCTTATATGTGTTAGAAGCTTTGTGTCTGGTTGGGCCTGAGCTCCAAGTAGTTGGGGCAACCTAGGCCATGGCTATGGTAAGTTGTCCACACACTTGTACACATAAAATGTCTTTCCTGTACGCTATGTGTAATCAGTGCTGGTGTTCAAAGATTCTGCATGCATTATTTTGAGAATAACTCATCACCACATTCCTTTTAATAAAAATCAATTAAAACAATCACCTCACAACATCACAACAAAGAACTTCACATTCATGTAACAGCTGATGTTTCCAACATGTTTATCCTCATTACTACAGAGTCAGGGTCTCATCTGTTTACCAACATGTCAGTTATTTTACAATAATAACATGCTTAAAATGCCAAATAGCACCTGCTATCAGAGGAAAACAGTGCACTTTCCGATGGTACATACATGAAGCATGTACACGCATCTGACCTACTTCTAGTGTCTCTCTTGAGGGAGTGCTGTTGGGGAGTAGGGGTAAGGAGGGGGAGTTAAGCAGCAGTACAGAGCTTCCTTCACTCTTCTCCTGGTGAGCAACAGCTGAACGGAGATGAATCCCTCTCTACTTTAACCATCAGAGCAGGTGGAGGAGCACACAGTGGGAAACAGAGCTATCTTTTTAAACACTTGACATCAGAACTCCCTCTGCATTCTGTTTCCTGAGAGCCCACCACCACCTCTCGCTGCTGTCTGATGTCAAGAATGTCATCACAACAGAGATCTGCCATAATCTGCCTGTACTTTGTAGACCTGACACCTGACAATAGAGAAATCTTTTCTTTTTTTAAACTTATTTCTGGGCAGTGACCCTTCCCAGGAGCACAAAAATTCGCCATTGTTTGGGTGATGTCATGCTTGTAGAAACATTTGCCATCTGCCAAACATCAGTCCAAACAACTCCACCACGGATCAGCAGCACCAGCAGTGGCATCTCACTTTTAGACCCACACAAAAACACTGTTATAAATGGATTTTACTAAACTGGTTTTGCCAAGAAATATGACGGGGAGGTTGTATAGAACATGACATGTTGAGAATATGGTCCTTGAAATACCATTGAAAGTTATAATCTAAACACTTAAAACAACATAACATTTAGTCATGTAATAGGTGACATGTTTTCACCTGCAAATCACCAAAACTCCATTTACTGGCCAGTGTTGTTATTCGCTAGGGCAAGATCCACAAGGTTCTGCAACATGGAATTAATTTCACTTTTACTCATCTCCATGAAATCATAACATCTGCATTCCAAGCAGCATCGACAACAGACTGACCAGGGACTGGTGTCTGCCTGTGCTGCTGATCTCTTGCTAGCTGGGCTGGGTGCACTCTTAAAATGTTTCTTGGTTGAAATTCCACCTTTACAATTTCATGTATTTCAAATTTTTATTACATGATTTCATCTGACTACAGTGCAAGAAATCATGGACCGTAGGTTTGTTGATTAATACTCATAAACTAGCAAGTAATGCCAGCTTGGTTACTACACAGACATTTCACATTTAGACTGTGGAGGTTGGAGAGAAATGTTATTGTTATTTTGATTGCAGACAGTGATCACTCTCAATGAAAATGCATTCAATTTGGTACTGCTATCACGTTAATGGTGGCAATGGCAGAGGGCAAGACATAAATCACATAGCTGACATGCGCCTTCTCTAAATGTAACTACATGTTACACTATTTCTTATACTACTCCACAACATGTTAGAGGAAAATATTGTAATTTATATTTATTCAACAGCTGCTGGTGTATCAATAATCTATAATGCTCCAAAATACAGTTTGCTGATATTTTCTACTTTGACTTAAGCAAAAACACATTGCGGTCATTTTCCGCCCTCACCGCCAGCCTCCAGAAGTGTTCTTCCTTCGCCCCTGCCCCCAGGCTGTCCGCCTGAGGTCCCAGGCTCCGCCTTTGCCCTGCCCCCAGGCCGTCCACCTGAGGTTTTCCGCTCTGCCCTGCCCTGCCCCAAAGCCGTCCGCCTGGTGTCTCCTGCTCCACTGCTGTCCAGCCCCCAGGCCGTCTGCCTGAGATCCCCAGCTCCATTCTTCAGCTCCCAGGCCACTTGCCCCTGAACGGTGTGCAACGGGCTTTGAGGTACGTTTTCTCTCGTGTGGTGGGTATGTCAGAGGTGTTACCCAATCACAAAGAATCACAAAGAATGGCCTTCTCAGCTGCTTCTATACTCTTTGGCTGCCATAGTTACAACGCTTGCATAACACAACAGGTGTTCAACGCACCACCGTTTCTGTTTAAATAAACGTTTTGCCATCTTTTGTCGGGGCTGAACATGCCCATTCATTTCCCTCCTCTGCTCTGCAGTTAACTGGACCTCCCTGCTCACCTCCTGACCTGTATCTCTTCCCTCATCAGCCACTCACTATATATATCAGTCCTGTTCCTTTGCTCTTTTTGAGATTGTCTGTTTTGCCATGTGCCCTGCTGAGTTCCCGTGTTTTCGAGTTCCTGTATTCCTGCATTCCCTGTGTCTACCTGCCTGTAAGTTATTTTGTTCATTAAACTTCATTAATATCCATACCTGCATTCCTTGAACTGTGACACACATGACTCATGATTGTTTGTACATGACTCGTATGACAAGTCTGAACCGCTTGTGAATTTGTTTCTGCCTAAGTCAGCATTCTAAGTATGACAAAATTAGGGAATGTCACAAGTTCTTTTCAATCACTAATACATGCCACTTAAAAATGAACCTGTTAGTCCAAGTCGTTTTGCATGAGGACCAATGTTTTATTTTTGTGGTGTTGATGTTGTACCTTTTCGGAAGCCCATGGCATTGTACAAAAAGAACAAAATGGATAGTAGAAGCCTTAAGAATGAACCTCTTTGTCTCAGTCGTTCTTGCATGAGGACCAATGTATTATTTTTGTGGTGTTGATGTTGTACTTTTTGGAAGCCCAAGGCAGTGTATAAAAAGAACAAAATGGATGGTAGAAGCCACATGTAATGAATGCATTAACTCCTGGTGAGGTAATCATAGAAGGTCCACGTGCCAAAAATATGTGTAGCTCTTAAACTTATACCCTATCTTTAGCCCTGTTTTGCAGTGGTGACTGAATCTGTGCTGTCATTGCTATTAATAATACATGTGAGTCATGTTGGCAATGCTTCACTACTGCTGTTAGTGCTCTGCTACATGTGATCTGTCAACAAGCTGATGTTTTAATTTCAGGCATATTCTATTCTTTACTGTCCATGACAGATTTACTACACATACAGTAATAATTACTCAAGTAATTCTATATGTCTAGTTAAATTTTTACTGTATCTATTCATCTTGTAATGATTTGTGTTGTTATATGTAAACTATTTTATTTATCGTTCTTTTACGACACTGCTGTTGACCATGAACAATTGTCTTTATTTTACCTTAATGGAGATACATATATGCAGATTGTTGTGTGTTGTGTAGTTTTTCCATTACTGGACATCTCAACTGTTTGGTAGAGACTATTAATTAAAAATCTGTGTGGTCAGTTAAAATAAAATGCTAATTGTTTTTGTTGTTACTGCCCAAAGATATCACTTATTTCCATTGTTTTCAGCATGGTGAGACTATTAAAGTTCAAGTTCAAGTTCAAGTTCTTTTATTGTCATATGCACAACAATTACAGTGAAGCAGTCAGTGGCAATGAAATTCTTAATTCTCAGGCTCCCTCCGACAATGCTCAAACAATATATATAAAAAGAAAATCACATAAGTAAAAAAGATAATCTAAGACACAACATAAAAGTGCAGACGTTAAAATATAGGAATATAATATATATAAAATAAAATATAATACTGTGGAAGTCAGGTGTACAGTAATGGTAAAACGAATAAACTGTAATGTAGACATGTTATGGACAGGGTTTTAGAGAGGCAGTGCACCAACAAATGTTGAAGCTCACCAACCCACCCCTGCCCCTGGTGAAGTAGCTCATCCTCAATGGGCTCATCTCAGCTTCTCTCCTTCCTCCAAAGTGACTGCACAATAATTTTAGCTCATGTGGTGAAGGGCAGGATATAGCCGAGGGGGTCATATTATGAGGCTAAAATCCTGTAGATGTTACACATTGTGGGGTCCTGAGCTGAAACTGGACGGCACCTGTAGCTGAGCTTGTCAGATGAACATTGCCATGCGAGTCCAAGGGTTGGCTCCTGTGGATTTGCCTTGTGAGCTGTCAACCATAACTCACATCCTTCTGATCTGGCTCCTGTCGGTAGATGGGCTATTACCTCTGGAAAATTGCTGTCCCACTGTCTGATTTCAAACCCACCTGTAGCAAGTAGTTGTCTTATGTTGTCTGTAAACTGCTTTGCTTGAGCCTGTTGTGGGGAGGGACTGCAGGCAGTTATCAATAAAGAATGAGTGTAGAACTGAGTTCACTACTTCCTCATTTCCTTCCCTGTAATCCTGTGCATGACACTGGAGGGCATAAGTGGCACCCATAAATGTCTGCACTCCGTTCTCTCTCCATGTCCCTCCAGAGAAACCTTAGCAGGATCCTGTGGGAGGAGGCACACCAGGTGGAACATGGCCTGCATATCACCACTCACTGCCACCAGATGTTCTCTGAATCGCAGCAGGACGCCAAGCATCCTTGCTGGTAATTGAAAGAGCAGTTAAAAACTACTCTGAGTTTAGTATTGTGATGTACAATGTGATAAGGGATAAACCAGGACTCATCTGTACTATTTGCCTGCTCAGCGTTGAGTTTGACTGCGTAGCCTGCCTGCTCCATTTTGTGGATTTCTCAGTTATACACACCAGCCAGCTCAGGGACCTTTGCCAGGTACCGCTCCGTGGATCACAGGAGAGCCATGACTGACTCTGGACCAGCCTTCCATCTAGCTGCATTTGTACAGCGGAGAAGAGGAGCTGCATAGCGGGATACTCCCTCCACTTCGACACATACTGTATATTTCTACAGTGACTCCAATGCTTCCCTTTCCTACTTGGATTGAGTCACTTCTCTCTGTCCAAAATGAAACTTCTTTCTCTGTCCGAAATGAAACTATGTACAACTGCCATAATTTTTCGACACTGTGATGTAGCTCTTGAGAGGGGGAAGGGAACAGGGAGGTATGAAGGCATGTGGCTTCAGTGGGCTGATGGAGGAAAGTAGCTGGCCCCTGTATATTCCAGCCAAGCTTTATATTCACTGCAACAGGGCTACCCCATCCTTACAAGAGATGTTGGAGTGATGAGCTGTGAATTGTCTGAGCCAATAAGTAGCATAGGCTGTACCCCTTTTAAGGCTTTCGTAGGGATGTTTCTTAGGTGGGCATACTTCTGCTGTAGCATGTCCATGGGGCAGGATTGTTTGGGCAAGATTTAGCTCCTTGGCAGTGAAGGCAGTGTGGCTGTGATTTGAGGGCACCTCTTAAAATGACACAGATGCTCCCTGCAGTTCTGAAACTTCCTGTCTGATAGTTCTGAGTTTGAGTGACTCCTTCACTCTCTCTAGTTGCAGGTAGTGAACTGCTATAAAGAGAATGATAGTCCATGCTGACCCGTCGTCCAGGATAGCATGTGTGGATAATATTCTCCTTTGACAGTCCCTGATGGACCATAAAGGGGTGCCTGAGGCTGATGAGGTGGCTGAAGAGAAACTGTTTGTGTGATAGGGTAACCGTCTGGTGCACAGCAGCAGTAGCCCTAACTGAAGTGGGTGATGCAGGGAAAGGCAGATCCACTGTACTATCTTCATCAGGGATAATCACAGGCTGTCTAATGTCTGAAGAGAGGAGAGGCAAACTAACACTACGTGCCTGAACACGTGGCATACCCTTCCCAAGTTCCAGCGACATCTGTAGTGTGCTCTGCGGTATCCTGACTTGCTGCTGTACATCCCATACACACTGTTCCATTCTGCGTAATCTATCCATTCCAGGGTCGACTCTCTCACCAGTTCATGGTCTTTCTGGAGGAGATGTGGCGTAGGTCATCCTTGGGTAAGTGACAGTGTCACTAATTTGCATGTCTCTGTAGTTGTCTATTTTGGCTTATCCACCACACCCACTTGCTCTTCCCATTTTGTTAAAGTCCTCCAGATGTCCTGGGACTCGGTGGGTCCGTCCTTGGATAACCACCTGGTTCTTCTTCGTCATCATGATGTTGTGATGTCGCCATAAGGAAAAGCTGTTAGTATCCGGCTCAAAGGACCACTTGTAAGGGACACTGTGTATGCACTATCACTGGTGTGCTGCATCTAGATATTCCTATCCTCTGTTAAAAGGTGCGGGTGACTGACTATGATGAAGAAATGACTGTCTACAGTCTTGTCTAGGGAAGTTAATAATTAACCGTTTAACTGTTTACCGACAATAAGAATTTTGACAGATTAACATCAGTTAAACAGTTAAAAAATATTATTAAAATTAAACATTTTTTTATAATTAAATTTAGTAATTTAGTAATTTAAAAAAAAGTTTGTTGCACCAAGGGAGAGAGAAAACTTAAGGAAATCTGTAATACTGTGGAAGTAGCCACTGATGATGAAGAAGATGAGCATGGCGGTGGTGCTACAGGGGGAGATGATGAGACAACGGTGTCTGCTGCCCAGGCTGGTGTCGCATGACGCCACCAGGAAAGGTAATCAGACGCGCTTCCCGAGGCTTATGGCGAGAGGCACTATTTCTGCGTTCCTAGACATCGGTACCATCTGAGTGGGTATTCTCCACCGTGGGTCTCACAGTCAACAGACTGCGCACCAGACTAACCCCACAGTAAATCAATATGTTGCTATTTCTGAATAAAAACCAATAGACAAGCTGTCCGCTATGCTGAGGAAAACATTTGTTGTACTGCTAATTTTGAATGGGTCATAGACATTGGTCCATTCTAAATAGTACATTTTAATCTTGTCTGTTAACAGTTAATGATCGGTTAATGAGGGTCGGCTATCAGTCAGAAAAAAAAATCTAAATTGGCATCCCTAGTCTTGTCCAACAGCCATGTCCAGAACTTTATTCCAGTTTCAGCAGAGCATGTACAATGGACATGTGTAATGGTATAGTTTCAAGCATGCATAAACATGTCCACTGACAAAAGAATCACTCCCAGTCTGTGGTCAGGACAGAACAGGTGGTAAAATAAGTATACATCTGTGATACATCCATATCATTATCCTGGTGGCCTTCTTCCTACACTGCTGGGTGTAGAGGTCCTCCATGGATGGTAGCTTTGTGCTGGTGATGTGCTGTGCAGTTTTCACCACCCTCTGTAGAGCCTTACAGTTGAGGGTGGTGCAACTACCATACCAGACGGTGATGCAGCCAGTCAGGATACTCTCTATGGTGCACCTGTAGAAGTTGCAGAGTATCCTGGAGTCCATGTTGAGCCTCTGCAGGCTGCAGAGAAAGAAGAGTCGTTGTCTGGCTGTCTTTGCAATGGTGTTAGTTTGGCGAGTCCAGGTAAGGTCCTTGTTGATGTGAAACCCCGAGGAACCTGAAGCTGCTGACTCTCTCCACTGTTGTCCCATTGATGGAGAGAGGGGCGTGTTCTTCTCCCTGTCGCTTCCTGTAGTCCACAATTAACTCCTTTGTTTGCTGACGTTGAGATGGAGGTTGTTGTCCTGGCACCAAGATGTCAGGGCACTGACCTCCTCTCTGTAGGTCGTCTCTTCGTTGCCAGTGATCAGGCCGATGACTTGTGTTGTCAGCAAACTTGAGGATGTTGTTGGAGTTGTGGGTAGCCACACAGTCATGCCTGAACATGGAGTACAACAGGGTTACCGAGTTAGCTCACTGATTAAAAACATTACATTTATCTTCTTTTTTATCTTCACTAACAGTTTATTTCAGGTAAGCTGTGGCAGAGATCTACCAACATTGTATAAGTTCCTAAGTATTAAATAAGAATAATAGATTCCTTTAGGTTCAAGGTGTTCTCGTGGACACTTTTCGTATCATACCCTGCCAAAATCTATGGCCCTATATCTTGTGACTACAAACTTGTTTTAGCACCTACAAAATAACTAAACTGTTTGATTCCACAAGATCACTATCTTGATATAATAATCAGAAACTATTATATTAAGATAAAAAAAAGCACCACGATCATGATCATTATCATGACCAAATGAGATAACAGAGTCATTTTGAAGGGGAAATGATCTCACGAGAACAAAGTAATTAAGAAAACATTATTAGCAACCACAGCTGCTCTTGGCCTCCATAGGCAGACACTGTTAGGAGCAGATAACTTTTAAGGCCAATACTGGCCTAATATATCGGTGCAGTAGCAAAAGGTTTACATTTGAGCTTGTTTTCGCACATCAGAGAGAGGCCAATCTCATCTCCTGCTGCCTGCTGTGTTCCACTAACCACATGCTCTCCTGCAGGCTTTGACCTGATTTATACTCCGGTGGTGTCTTCTGCATGACCTTCACAGGCAGCCAAGACTGGCGGAGTGAATCCTGCCCCCTGCCATCATCACAGACTGGGTGGGACCTGTGGAGACGGCTGACAAAGCCCAAAAGTACTATTTGTTTTGACAGGAGAGGACTTTTATATTTCGCAGAATTCTGTGTTTCTCCTCACCTCGCCTTACCTTGTTCTGTACCAGCATGTACACTGGCATGCTCATGCTGACAATCTCTATCTCTCATTCCCTCTCCTGCGCACAGGCACACTCTAATACACACACTCCAGTCAGCCCCTAGGCAGTGGTAGTTGGCTGTCGCTGTGCTTGAAACTGGATGGTTGTATAACAAACTCCCCCGGAGGCTGTGTCTAGTTGCGTTGGGTGTAGACCTCATCCAGGCTGAACAGGAAGACAGCTGCTAATGCATTATTAAGATACACTTATGTAGTGTACACATTAGAGAGTAAGATATCTCAACAACTACTGGCCACACTGACCTTTTTTTCACAACGAAAACAAAACAGAAAATAAATTAAAAATAACCTAAAGTGAAAGCACGCTGACAATGAAAAGTTAATGTAACTTTATTAAGTGCTGTGGATGTGGATGTAATGTTAACGTGGACACTTCGACATGTGGACATGATCAGCCACAGCTACTGTGTTATGGCCTTTTTTCCACAAGAAACATAAAAACCTAATGCACATTCATGCTTCCCAGAGGATGAACACATTCCATTTTAGCTATTCCGCAAGCTTTATTTTAGCAGCAACTTCAAGACAAAATGTCAGTTTAGCAATATCTCTAACATCCTGATTACCATGAAATCTCATTCAAGGTTCCAAGGTAATGTTTCTAGGTAGAAATGCTTTAGTGGGTCATTGACTGTATGGTGGGGTTGATCATTCTATTGAGCTCAGCTTTGAAATGGTTTGAAATACATAAAAACACTGAATAACTAACTCTCCAACAGCATCAATGTGTGAGGTAAAAGACATATTTGCTTTAGGACTTACCAACTGTAAGGAGTACAATAAAACATACACATATAAACACAAACACCATGTAATGTTATCTCTATGACTATGTGTAAAGAACAAAGATAAGATGGCAGTGGGCCTCCTCCAGACTGACTGGTTTCCTGTCTTTGCAACAACCTCTTTCCTTTCATTCAAACTCCTTTATTTTTGGTGAACTGCCAGGCCAGTATGCGTCAACATCCATCCAGTCAGCTCCTCTCAGACCAGCTGTGGAGGTTCAGAACAAACACCTAACCCTAACCCTTCTACAGAAATGGAATCCAGCAGATTAATAACAAGTAACTGGAGCCACAGTTCTTTAGAAAGGCTGTCTCAAACAGTGTATTTAATTTCAAGATATGCCCTTTGACAGTCACAGGTGATATTATTGACACAGTATGTTTGAATGAAGGTCTGCAGTACATATATATATATATATATATATATATATATATATATATATATACATAAATTTGGCATGGCAATCCATCAAACAGTTGACAAGTTTTTACTCGAAACCAAAACTATCAACCTCATGCTCAGGGTGGTGCTAGAGGAAAATAAGGGGGATCGCCAAAGTCATCATCCTCTGGGGACCATGAACATCTGTACCAAATTTCATGACAATCCATCTAATATTTCTAGAGATGTTTCTGTCTGGACCATAGTGGCGGACTGTGGCGGAAATGACTGACTGACCAACATTGCCATCCATAGAGCCACACTGCTAACATGGAAGAAATCACAAACAACAAACAGGATCAAGTTTTGTTCATCCCAGTTTTTGACAGACGTGTTGATGCCCTGAATTACATATATGTTGAAAAAGTAAACATCTCAGTATCAGTTTCTTCCTTGTATGAATAAGGACAGCTTATATTCATAATCTATTAATGGATGGTTAAAGATAAGATTGTAGATAACAAGCCATCACCCCATTTCTTAATTTGTATGCCATTGACTTCTTTGCCTCAGAGAGATGTGCTGGTGCTGATTACAAATGATTACCTTTGTACTCTGATGATAGTATTAAACTGAGAAGATTAAATTCTATTACAAAGGACAGATTGGAATCAGACCAGTCTCTTCGCTGAAATGAAATGGTACTTCTAGGAACATACTTCTTTAATCACAAGTGTGAGAGGTCTACATAGGGACACTGTTGGTGACTGTTTCCCAGGTCAAACTGACATCAAAATATTTCCCAGGAACTTGTTAAATGTTGATTTTTAGTCAGTTCTGTGCAGAACCATATACAGTATGTACCCTGTTGAAGAAACTGCAGTGCAAACTCTTGACAGGAGATTATGCATGCTAGCTTATTGTCTTTGACACAGTACTTTGTGCATGCTTTCACAGCAGTACCAGTGAGTTAGCAGAACTGCTCCTTTTCAAGATCTGAAGGANNAGCCTTTTTATCCCATTTCATAAGGTGTGGTTGGTTATCAGAATGTGACAACCAGGTTGTCAGAACCTGGTTGTCAGAACAAAACAGTCAAATTAGTCTTTGCATGTTCCCCTTAATATTAAAAATTTACAAAAACAGACCTAGATTTTTTGCACATGAGAAACATTCAAATAAGGAAATTGGCATGCAACCATAGTGAAATAGAGGCGGGTGACAAATTAAAGGAAAAACCAACAAGTGTCTCAGTAAGGTGTTGGGCCACCATGTACTGCCAGGACAGCTTCGGTGCTAGTAGCAAATGAGTGTATTTCCCAAAGCGTCCAACTGCTCCTTTAAAGTGTAGTCTGCAATTCTAATCCAGTGCACTTCCAATGCAAAGTCTAAATTCGTGCTTTGTCAGGTCTGTCCGCAAGACAACAAACAAACAACTTTTAAAATGCTCCTTTTCTGAATGAAAAGAATCCAGAATCGTAGACTCCTTTAACTATGTTTCCAAAATGGAAAGAGTTTATCCTCTGGGAGCATGAATGTATTAAATAAATTTAATCTGGCCATTTGATTTCTTGAGCATGGAAGTTTATTCTTGACCCTGGGGTCAGTATGTGTGACAAAATTATCTCAACTCAAGGTCCACCTTGAGTTGAGTATTTTTCTGAGCTTTCAACTACTCTTCATTAGCAAATGGAGTTGACTCAGGTATTGTCACTCCGCATGGAGGCTGGGCGGTAATAGTAAAAGTAAATTCCGGAGTATGAAGTTAATTAGGGCTGAATGTTTCTCAGGGAGGAGCAGTGGAGAGTAGATACAGCAAACACCTGAAGAGATGTCTGTCACAAGCCATAGGGTTCAACTCCCATACTGGCACTCATTTCAGCTGGGATTACACACACACACGCACACTCTCAGGACAGAGTGCCAAGGGCCAGGGGGTGAAAATACTGTTTTTGCATCTGTGAACATGTGTTGGGTATTTTCAGCGGATTATTTTGGGGCTTTTGTGTGCATTCTTTGAATAACTCAACTCAAGTACAAACTCAAGTTGGGCTCTTGATGTTGTAATAACAAGTAAACACATCTCTGTTCATGTAAAACAGATTATAATCTGCTGCTGTACAGAGGATGATTTATGGCTGTCTCGTCATTCATCACCTCAAAAATATCAACCAGTCAGAAGAGACATTTTTATCAAACACACAAATCAGAAAAACAGGCAGGTTTAATTGTTGAGGCTAGACATGGCAATTATGTCATTATCCAGTTTGTGGTGAGGAATGTAGTCTTTTTTTAACACCCAAAGATGATCCCAGTAAAGGAACACGTCTTTGTAAAACTCTTCTTCTGGCCCAGATTTCCCTGAGCTAAGTGTTGTTGTCACACTCATTCTGTTTATATGAGCCACCAACTGCTAAATGTTAAACTATAACTTTGACTGAGTTTGTCGGAAATAAACAGTTTAATATATAACTAGTAATGGGGACAAAGCTTTATAAAGAGTGTGATATGATTTACAGAAACAGCAAATACTGGACAGTACACTCATTCAATCAGTGAACTAGATATGATGAAATATATTATATAATATATCTCTAACAAATCTTTGACTCGTGGCTACTATAAATGTTTCAAATTTCAAAAAGCCTGATGTGCCCAAATGAATGAATTTTTTTCCTCTTGATGATTGGCTTAATTGCACACAACTAAATGATCATATAGAGAACTAGAGGAGACAGAAAGTTATGTGTCTACATACGATGCGAACCAGAATTGCTTTGCCCCGCCTTAAACCATTGTTTTCCTATGGAGAGAGCAATGATCTCCATACCAACATACACTCCATCTCCTCACTGCTGTCTGTGTGCACACTGTCCGTAACCATTGACGTGTAGGCCTACATACTTGTGTTCTTGTTCTTGTGGGAGATGCCATTGTGTTGTGGACAAATTCTCAGCAAGCATACTGGGAAGCCAAAATAAGGTCCAAATTAAACCAGGCATACCTCCAGATTCCTTTGTAGTCATTTTGAAATGTAGGTTTCACATATATTGACTCCGTGGCATGGAACAATGAGACTCTGCTACCACAATATAATCAGCATAGATCTACTGTAGATGTTTATTTTTTACATATCTCCCATTCACCCATTTAGAAGCAGAAAAACAATATTAAGATCATGTTCCTTTAACAAAAGATTGTTTGACTACCAGCTGATTACAGCTGTTGACTACACCAACCAGGAGCCAGTCATCATAAAGGAGCCACAATCTATGGGTGCAACCTAAATCATCTACAAAATTTTAAACATCTACAATGTTTCAAATTTTGAGAGGCACAGGCCAAGTCCCCATGAGTGTGAGGACTGGTGAAAGAATTACACAAAGGCTCTTATACCACTTATTTAAACCCCATTTCTAGGTCAAATTATAGTTGACTTTTAGACAATGATCTGAGACAGTAGAGATAGGCAGACCTCATCAATTATCAATATATATCCTTTTCTACTGTAGCATATTGGACTGCTTACACATATTAAAGACATCAGTGCACTAAAGATGCTGGGTACTGCAGCATCCTTGCCTGATATAAAGATGTGGGGCAAGCGTATATCTTGCTGATTTTGTGCAAATCTTTAATAGCATGCTTTGTGCTGCAGAACCTACATGCATCAAATAATGCCACCAGTGCCTGGTTGATGATTAAAGGGGAATTTCAACATGCTTTTTGCACATGGTCTGGATACTCACTGTTGCCCTTCAAACAGTGATATCAGCAAAATTGTATCTTTGATGTCTTTTCTTATCTGATGTCTCTTGTTTACTGAATTATTCACTGATAAACTGTACTGTTTGTTCTTCTTTTCTTCACTTTGGGAATTCCTCCTGTGCTTCTGATAATTAAACCCCAGTTCTCCCATTTCAGCATGAGAGCTGAGTTACATGACACTCACCTAACTGACCTTACTGATTAAACACTGCATATCATATACTACTCTAAATGACTAGCTCTATGTGTGAACTGAACGCAGTAGAGTTGTTAGAGTGCAAGTTGTTAAAAAAATTCAACATGCGCAATAAAGCAAATGTTTTACAAAAATGCCAGACCCTGAGTATTATGATCCATACTTTAAGGATAAGGCTGTCTTTGTCTTGTGGTCTACAAATCCCATGAAAAGACCAAAATGTTTGTAAATTCTCATATAGCCAAAAGCAAAAAACAGGCAGTCCTACTGCAGGGGCTAACATGGTACATTTCCACGTCTGTAATCAGTATAACAGAGTCATACCATACTCGCCACTTTTTCTTCATTCACTGATTAATTCCAGTCTTTCCACTTTGCAGTTTTTTTTTTTGATTGATGTTAAGCTACTGTCAAAGAAACCCAATACTTTTGGCAGATTTTTCACATTAAAATTCTTCCAGCCCTCCTTTTATTGGTAGTATTTTATTGTGAAAAATCTACAGGAAGTTTTGAGTTTCTTTGACTATGATTGAAAAGCAGCAAAATGGAATTGACTAGGAAATAATAAAAACTTTTTTTGTGTTAAAGAGGAGAAAGTGGTTTTAGCAGGTTGGTGAGTTTGACATGTCTCTGTTGTTGGCTGAGAGCCACAGAAAGGGTAGGGAAGTCAGATAGTATTGAGACAGTCTAACACATTGTTGGTTTTGGTATTTATATGGGATTTGTTGACAAAGATATAAAATAAAACCAGACTCATCCTTTAATAAGATTTATGCCTTATCATTACGTATTTTTGACCCAGCATCAGCATATTTTGAGTGTAGTAAACAGTAATGTTTGATGAAAACCTTTTAAGTGACATATGACATTGAAGCTTAATGATTTTTTATCCTGGTTAGAGCATTTGGGTGTATAGCTCATAGAGAGGACAGTTCATTCTTTTTTTGAATTTTAGAAATATTCTTCTGTGGAGCTCTGGAAACCAATTTATTTTTCACTTATTTACTGTATTTCAGTTTCAGTGTTAGTCTGACCTTGGATCAAATTACCATTATTTTGGATACAACGATGCACCACTACCCACTTTGCTGCTGTCGCACCACTACTTTCCCTGTCTAAATTCACTGTCAGCTCTTGTAAATACCCTAGTAAGCATATGCATGGCAAAGAAATCTCTCAAGCAGATATCTAATCCCTTGATTAATGACACTGGGTTTCCTCTTTACATGATGTCCAAGGAGTTATGTTACAGCAAAGAGCTGATAATAACACAGTTACTTAAATTAAATTATAGTAGTAGTTATGTGTACATAAACTAAACTTAATCCTAAACATGTTATATTATCCATTTAAAGTCATGAGAATGTCATTGTCGAGGCTGGGTTCAGTAAAACAATACTAGGTCAAAACCTAGTATATGGCTGGACCATGTATGGTGGTCATGTGCTATGTTGTGGCCAAATTGTTACAGGCATAGTCAGCTGTCGTGTCTATGATGTGAATTCCTGGATATTAAATGTTCATCTGCAATTTTCTGTAGTGGTCCCAGTAATANNTTGTTCTTAAAGTGTACTGAGGTAGAATATCACATGACATGGTTAAGCTACGTTTGAGTGAAAAAATGTCATAAATGCAGTTGCAAGAACAAAACTTTCCACTCATATTTTAAGATGTTTGATTTGAAAGAGGACTTGTTCTAATTATAACTATTCTAATTAATTATTAACTCCCTGCTCTTTCATTCGTTTCTATCTGCAGGATGTCTCTCGTTTTTCTGACTCACTGCGTGTTGAGTGGTTGTTATTTGGGGTGTTAAACTTTGCGCTGTCCCTCACTCTCTGCACAGCTGATTTCTTGTTTCTCTCCCACTCTGCTCTGTGCTGGACTGTTACAGTCTGTTACCATCATCTCCACCTCTCTCTGGTAAAGTTTTGCCACCACAGCGAAAGTAAAATCAAAAAAGAGAACAAAACATTCTGCGATCAATCATCTGATCCACATCATCATGTTGTTGCTTTGCAGCGGGTGTGTTTACTCTAACTTTACTCTAACATTAACGATACCGGAGCCCGACTCCATGATCAATGTGATTGCATATGTTTCCAGAGCCACATCTCCGAACCGGAGAAACTTTTTATTTCTTTTCTGTGTCAGCGAACACAACACACGGCCTTTCAGTTACTATGATTCTGCAGCCTGAGCTCATCCAGACACTTTATGGCTGACTAAAGTTACTTAACTACCATTAACAGCATGTACTTTTCTGTGGCACTGTGCAGATAGAGAGGTAGACTCACCTCCCTCACAAACCTGTTAGACTACGTCACAGGAGGAAGTATATATTTACTTATTTTGGGATTCTCAGCGTGACAAGTATGAGGTGTGAACTGATTGATATGCGTGAGTCTCGCGGTCAAAGCGTGAGACTTGGCAGCTCTGTATATTTTATGGGAATTTCTGATAGCCAGCCAGCTGCCAGTAGACGTTCCTTCCATGCATTTAATGTCGTCGCCGGTCTCTCGTCTGCAGTCCCGGTCAATCCCATTCAAAACTCCACATGGTATGTTGGCGACATAAGGGTAGACTGCTCCTTCTCCTTCTCATGGTAATCCTTAAATTGGCACTATCCACCCGTAATACTAACGGTATCTTTAGAGGGCGGCGCCTGTAGGCCTACTCATAGTAAACTAATGTTCCCACCTATTAATTTTGAAAGAGCAATGGCCAATAAGGAAACTCCAACACTTGGCTGACCAATTGTGTAACTTCATCACTCACTCAGTGAGTGACAGACTTTTGTGTTTGTAGGGCTGGCCCTATGCGGTCCAGCCAAAGATAGGAGTAGCAAAGAACACACACACACGCTCACACACTTCAGAAGAAGGGTGTCTCTGGTCTTATCACTGTCCACCATGTGCTGTTATCTGTTTCCTGCTGTAGGGGTTTGACATGGAGAGCCCAGTTAAACCCAGGACCTAAGTTGGTCCTCTGCAGCTGATCATCATCTGCAATGAGCAGAGGATCATCTAAATGACTGACTGAATGAATAAACTACTCTTTAAACCAGATGCAGACCAATGTTGTGAATTTTGAGGCCAAAATCAAGTTTTGAATTTTCAAAGCCAGGTTTCCTGTGTAATATTACAGTAAAGGTTCAAACCCACTAAAGCCAACTAAAAGAAGCTGTAAGGCTGTATTTTCATTTCATTTTAATGACACATGTTGATTAAACAATCGCACCACATTTTGTGGCTGTTCTGGAGCTTTCGATCATATCACATGCTCTTCATCAGCAGATGGAGTTTGCTCAGTTGTCATGGATTTGTAGATTCAAATGTTCATTTTCTGAGCACTTTAAGGACTTCTCATTCATCTTGGCTTAAAAGTTGAGATTGAAAGTTTATTTATGAATTTGAAAAATCCAGTTAACAAACAATGTCACCACAGTGTCCAAGGTTGTTTTGTCAACTACTGTTTCCAAGGTTTGGTAAAATAAACTTACATTTATAGTGGCAAAAGACATCTCTTCTCATGAGACATCGAGCGTGCAACATTTTATATAAGATGTCAGTATATATATAAAATATCTACAAAACATATAAAATAATGCTTTGATATCCCATTATGCTTTGAATACATGATAAATCAGTTTCGTTTTAATTGTGTTTGTATACTGTACACGTATGTGCATGTGTGAAAGTGAGCATAGGCAGGTGCATGCATGTATAGTATATGTACATACACTGTATGTATGTAGGTATGTATGTACATACATACGTGTGTATGCATGACTAATGCTTACTTATTTTCTGGACGGTGGAGCTTGTTCATAAATGTTGTCAAGTTTACATTTTGAGAAGAGCATGCCTAATAAACTACGGCTTCTGAATCCACATGGTCCTAAAAGAGTCTGTGTTTGCTTATTCTCTGTCTTCTGACTTTGTTTATCCAACAGCATAGCTAGTGAATGTTGACTACTCTAAAATCTTTGATGTTGGAGCTAGTTAGATTTCCAGCAGCAGGGTGAATTTTATTGTACACTGACATGTACTGAAAATAACAGCTGCCTCTAAGGTAGGAAGTTGATGGAATAGAAAATTGTCTGCAGTGCTGGACAGCAATGTGATATATATTTAATGGATGATAATATGCTGGTATGATCTCTTAAATTTTGCACTTGTCTTACAATGGAATTATGTTCCCTCAGCTCTATGAAGCTTTTTACCCTCACTGTAGCTCATCGTTTTGGTTTTATGCCCCACAAACCTGGTTTCAGGAGGCAGCTGTTTTCAGTAAAAAGGCTCTGATAAACTCACTGGACTCTACCTGTCCAACACCAAACACCAGACAGACAAAGTTGGAGACCAGCTGGTGAACATAGTGGAGTATTTAGCAGCTAAATAGCCAGATATTTTTCTCAGGAGTTGGTGGAGACCAAACCTGAACTAAAAAGAGAATGATATTGTGACAGTTAGTCTCTAACTTTGTCTATCTGCTGTTTGGTGCTGAGCAGGTTGTGTACAGGTCATCAGTGTATCAGAGCTTTTTCACTGAAAACAGCTGACTGATGAGATCACTGAGACTGAACCAAAACAGTGAGCTGAAGGATGCTAAAAAGCTCCACAGAGCTCAGGGCAACTGCAAGGTGATTAATGTCTGTGGGTTTGTCAACACAAATCACCCCTTTCCCATTACTTATAGCAATTTTATTCAGGTTAACATAAAAACAATAATTAGTGCAGCTTTGAGAGTCAGTCTAATAAAGACACAGGAATGATGATTCTTGTGACATGTTAGATAAAATGCTCGTTGGGTTGACACCAGAGAAGTCCTCACCAGAACCATTAGGATTCATTCTCTGGGGAAGCATGCACATTTTAGAAAATTTCATGGCAATCATTGAGATACCTTGTCATGGACCAAATGTTAGTAAAGGGGAAAGTTTGACCAGGTGGCAATGTTAGACAAAAGGTGAGGGGTCACCAAGAAGTGTGTGAGAGAATATGTATGCTATGGGTCTATGGGTGTGGTGGCAATTACTTCAGGGGGTCAGATCAGGACGCTGTTTTCATGCTCTGATGAGGGTGTGAAAAAAAAGGATGCAGAGTCCAGGTCTAGGGTTTATGCTGTTTATCTCAAAAGCAGGTACACAGTGAAAGTGTATGTGAAGTGATCAAGTCGAGTTGGCTTGTGTGTGTGTGGTTCTGTAACAATAGAACACAACAGTTCAGACTGATTAGTAACAGATAATCTAGCATAGACAGTAATAGGCGAACCTAAGCTATACATAGGTATCTGCACAGATAACAGCTAACGGCTAGTAATGACAGTGTAATAAGCTAGCAACTGGTGATTACCAAGTACTAAATAACTGTAACAATCACTAACCAAAACAGAAAAATAGCGACTGAAATGCACAGAAACAGCAGCTAGCAGAATGCAGTACACAACTCAGGGACTGCCCATTGTTCCGTTGGCCCGAGTCTGAAAAATGTCCCATTGGACCAAAAGCCCATCTGTCCAATCCCCAACGGCCCATTTATCCAAAAATATACACTCTCCCTGCAGTTAGAAAGAACTTACTAACTACACCACTCGCTGCTCCAAACAATCACCCATGTGTGTCCATGAAGAAAATGTGAATAGCTTGTTCTTCTTAGGGGTTAGGGTTAGGGTTAGTTTGTCATACAAACAAAAGCACATGGCTAATTATTATGCACAATAGCATTATGTGGGGTACTGCAGCAGTGATATTGTAGTGAGGGCTTAATCCCCTGAGAAGAACAAGTGAGTGTTTATTTTTTTAGATAAATGGGCCGTTGGAGAAATGCGAATTTGTTTTGGCATAACGGGCTGTCGGACAGATGGGCTTTCGGTCCAAAGGGACATTTTTCGGACTATTGGGCTGTCTGAACAATGTCATGGCACCACACAACTCGCACAGACTATTACAAGCTAGTGGCTAGCTCTGAATCATGTCATGTAAACAGAACTACTAACTGCAAAATACACTTAGAAACACTAACAGTGTGTAATCTAAAAATGAAATAATAATTGACTCACATTTTCATGGACACATGGTCCGTGGAAGGTGAGGTCCAGCCTTCATCTGCATGTCTCACTCATTGCTGTGTTTGGAGGCACTGGCAGAGTGGGCACTCACAGTCCACATGCACAGAGCGTGATCAGGCACAGGATGGAAGGGGGGGAACCACGCACAGAGGCATGGCCTTTTCTTTTTTACAGAAACATTGTAATCATTCTCTTTGCTGCTTTTGATTCCAAAAGAGATGAAGAAACATTTGAGACAAGACAGTGTATACTTATAATTCCCTCTGTCTCTCCATGCCAATCTCTTAATTACTCCTTGTCTTCCAGCTATAGTTGCTGGAGTTATACAAACCCATAGCCATGTTTCACACAGCTTCAAGTACAGCCCTATTCAGGAGTAGAAGAAAAAGGGGTTTCTTTTTTGTCTGTTCAAGTCTAGATACCAGATGAGTCTGATGGATATGCCGTAGAGAACAGGCAGCTGTAACGATGACAGAACATTCTGCTGTAGTTTCTTCAAACAGCTGACCTATACTTATGTGGCTCTTTATGAAAACATTTATCTCTTCAAGTGGTGGAGATCAGGAATGGAATCAATACCCTGCAATGAATTAGTGATGTGTGATGAAATATAATACACTCCTTGTAAACAGCACATGACTGAGACGTAGCATCACTCAGCATTGGCTCCTAAACCATACATATAAACCAGCTGGAAGCAGAAGCAAATTCAAATTCCTATGCAGGTTCATATGATTAAACTTGGTGGAAGAAAAACAAACCTTGACCTCCAAAGGTTGTGTGAGATTGTTGGTCAAAGCAGAATAATTCTTCAGTTAAAAGAAATTTCATTTGTAGTTTAAACAAGAACTAAAGCTATCCCCCTTGTGTCCTCCTCCCTCTTTCCAAAGGAAAACACATCCCTCCCAGCCATTGTTCTCCTCACACTGAGGTCATTAACATCTGTGTTGTGGTCCTGCAGCACGGGAAGTACGAGTGACAGCAGGGGGAAAGGGGGCTTCCTATGGAGGCTGGGGATTGTGGCTTAAGAGGTTAGCATAATGCAGCCTGTCAACATTTACTTTAAATGAGTTAACTACTAGTATGAGGTTTCAAGGATTTATTGACAAGCCAAATACCAATATATGTGAACTGAAGGTAATTTATGTATTTATTTCTGTAATTTTTACACTTACTTTTAATAGCATTTAGATCATCATGGGACACAAAAGATAAGACTATACAACTATTACCACAGCTGCTATGTCTATTAGTGCTAGTAATAATAAACAGTCATTTATACTTGCTGGCCTTATAGTCAGTGCAGTGTTGATGAATTGTTGTCCAAAAATGATTGAAAACACATCAGTGAGCCACACCTTTGCACTGGGTGACATGTTCCTTCACCATGAACACACTGTAGCGTAAGTGTCGCTGTGAATAACAAGACCAGAAAACTTCTCTTTTCTCTTTTTGGCTGCACACCTCTGTGGCTGTATATTCACCCACACAAAAATGACATCTCAAAAAAAGCGTCGTCATAACATTACCTTTAACCCCAAATGGTGCTGCTGTCAAATGCAGCGAGTCAACATTACCTGTGACCAGCGTGAGGATAGCATAACACCAGGAGTCCCATAACAGTTCACACAAACAAACAAGTTTTGGTGAATTATGTCCATATGTCCATGTAGGGTCTGCTACAGTAGTGTATTCTGACTCACATACAGTACAGTACATACAGTACATCATCCTGCTGCACCAAATACCAACTAGAGCACCAAATGAGGATCGCACTGCTGCTGAAAGCAGTCCCCAACGAATGTACCTCCTGTTTGAGTGACGTTTGTTACAAACAACGGTGATCAGCTGTTTTAGGAAATTACTAAGATATATATATTTCTTTTTTACAGAAACTATATATTTGTGGGTTGTTTTTAAGGATTTATGTCTCCAGTAGGAACCAGTGGACCTGCGGCTGAGCAGTGTTACCAGATATACAAAAGCTATCTGTACTATTTATACAAGAACTGTTCCATTATTGTTTTAGTATAATTGATGACTGGAGGTGGTTGATGTACATTCTTATTTAGGCAATAGAGAGAGCCATTTCAGGTTTGAGATGCTCAAAAAAGTTTATTCACTGTTTTACAGCTGTTCCTTTTCCAATTATTCTGATTGGGAAAATGCTTTTTTGGGCCAGTGTATGTCACGTGATATCTCGAGTTCTGTTGCATCGATTTTAAACAGATTTGATCTGATGTGAACTGACCATCATGAGTCTGACAATGTTATGGGCATGCAATGCTAAATAAGCGGAGTCCTCTTTTAAGTATGTTACTCTTAGTACCTTAAAGAAACTTCCTGACAGGAAGGTTTGCTCTTCAATAATTTTCTATAAGAGGTTGTCCTACCTGCAACTTCAGCCTTTTAACAGACAACATACCTTGTTCTGAGAACCTGAGTGAGGACACAAGTCAGAGCCAATCAGATCAAACAGACATTAGCGAGTGTGTAAGCTGTTCCAGGTGTGTTTTATTTGTCACATCCTTAAAAGGGGGCTGGGACGACACATCAGTATGCTCAAACAGTTGAGCCAACTCGAAAGGATTTTAGATCCCAGCCCTCTCAGCATGTCGGTAAGAGGTGCTAATGAAGCAAGTGGTGACTCCCTGTTAGCCCTGCCCCCTCCCGTCCCACTCACCCTGCTGTAGTGGAGCTCTGAGCGAACCAGGCTATGCAAGCAAAAGCAGCATACAGCCATTTATCCTTTATACAGTATATGAATAATTTCTACTCTGCCTCCCGGGCTCCAGTATGAGAAGCAGTGAGTACAGACGTATGTCAGCCACAGAGTGAAATAAAAAGCCCATCTGCCCCGATTATCGTGCCATGCTTCACTGTTGCTGAGCAGACTTTGGTTGGAGGCAGCATCTACAGTCGGTGGCACGTTAGATGAAGTAGTGGTTGAGGAGGGAAGTGGAAGATTAAACAGCACTTGAAGCAGAGTGCCTTCTTCAACCTGTCATTTTCTGCTGAAATATTCAGGGGGAGGGATGGGGCAGCAATAAATTAAGATTATGTAAGGTTTGGTGGAAACACAGCAGGAGGATCTGTGCGATGGACAAAGACACAGACGAGTTCCAACATCTGTGGAGAACATGGGCCAAGTTATGTAACAGTTTGGCAGGAATACAGATGCATTTACAAATGTCAGCTGGAATTTTATTGGACTGCTTCTAATTAGACTCCACCTCAGTGACAGTGTGTTCTAGCAAAACAAGTGCGAGGGCTGGAGTGAAGCAACCTGCACAGAGAAGAGCAGCTGAAGGAAAAAAGAACATGCAGTGTGTTTTGCACCATGTGTGTCTGAATAATTGAATCTAGCACATGAATTGATTTAGTGAGTCTTATTGAGACTAAGGAACCTATGCCAGGATCCTGTTTGTGGAATTTAGCTCCGCTTTTAACACCGTCACCCCTGCTCTGCTACAGGACAAGCTCTCCCAGCTGAGTGTGCCTGACCCCACATGCAGGTGGATCACAGACTTCCTGTCTGACAGGAGGCAGCACATGAAGCTGGGCAAACATGTCACTGACTCCCGGACCATCAGCACCGGTTCTCCTCAAGACATCTTTTCTCCTCTGTTCTTCTCCATGTACATCCATAGCTGCACCTCCAGTCATCAGTCCTTCAAGTTCCTGAAGTTTGCTGATGACACCACCCTCATTGGACTCATCTCTGGTGGGAGACTGACCATCAAAGACAGTGGAGATGATTGTGAATTTCAGGACGAGCCCAGCCCCACCGGTCCGCATCAGCCAGCGTGACTCCCTAGTCAACGCTGTGGAGTCCTTCCGCTTCTTGGGCACCGTCATTACCCAGCACCTCAAGTGGGAGCTGAACATCAACAGACTTTTTGTGACACTCCCCTCCAGTAGCAGGCTGCGGTCCATTAAGACCAAAACCTCATGCCACAGGAACAGTTTCTTCCAGACTGCAGCTGGCCTCAATAACAAGTTCTGGGATCCCCACTGACACTGACTCTCATTCTGCCCCCACAGACACTGCACGGTACATCTTTTAGACTATTATCTCTGTACATTGCACATATTTTTTATACTTCATACTGTGAACTTTTGCACATTCCTTGGCCTCTTTCATTTTAAAAACAGACATATTGTACATATTTTTTATTGTAAATGTTCTATTTTCGGTTTATGTTTCTTGACTTGCAGTACTTGCTTTTTATTTTCTTATTTTCTCAGACTATGTTTATTGTTATGCACCAAAATACCAAGACAAATTCCTTTATGTGAAAACTTACTTGATTCTGGTTAGCCTGGACTGCAGGAGAATACCTTGAATTTCTCCAATAAGAAACAAAGTAGCGTTATATTGTCTCTTTGCTCTCAAGAAAGTAAACACATGTCAGACAGCCTTTTGTCTCTTTGTGTTTTCTTCCTCGCTGTTTTTGCACAAACAAGTTTCGATTAAGATCCACTTCATTCATGCACTGTCACAAGCTGTAAAAAGTGTAAACTACAGACATGGTCACAACACTGCTTTGATGAAAACGTGTATGTGCAGTAGTTAAACTGTAGATACGATTACATGTAAATCACAACAAATTGGAGCCTTCAGAACATCTTCATATTTATTGTTTTGGTTTTCCGGCTGCAACTTTATTGCAGCTTTACAACTCTAAATGAATGCTAATGTTGTTCTGTGTCTGCTGGATGTTTAAATAGACAACTGTTTGCTAATAAGTTAGCCATTACAACTTTATAAGACAATATATGTCAGTGTTGTGTTTACAGATTGTTACGCTGCCAAAAAAGTGCCACAAAATCAGTTAATGCAGATTTAAAGTTTTGCTTTGTAACCTTTTATGAAATGCTTGAATATTCCAGGTGTTTCTGTGATGCATTGCTCAATAGTAAATATGCAATAAGAAAATACACTTTTAAATGTGCATACTTTACTGCCCTTGAGTTTGTTTTGGAGCAGTGCAGCCTGCAGAGTCAGAGAAGCACCTCTGCTCTTCTGTTTTGTCTAAGGAGGGTTTGTTAACTTAACGGGGGAAAGAAAGAACTAAGTTTCCTGGCCCAGCCCTCCACTCTTTCCACACTGGCTTATGTGGCATCTTCTACCATCACATGATTTTTGACTTTCAACAAAAAGATTGAAACTTCACAAGAATATCATGCATGGCATTTCTGTTCACTGTCTGTCTGTGTAATCTGATGAGGTCCTTACTGAGGTGCAGAGAAGCTTACACTGGCCAGACAAACAGGATCAGAGGCCAGTTGTGATTATATTCAAACTGAGCTCAAACTAAGTGGCTAATTAGTTACAAACTGTACTTTATTACAATAAAAATCTGTTGCTACACAAAAAATATGTATACTACTCATAACAACCACCTAGTTTGATTTAATCTTCATCAACAGGTTCTACAGTATGAGACACAGGACATGCCGAGGTAGCTTATGAGAGTTCTAGGGAAGCTCATTCCTGCCAGGGAAATAAATAGAAGTAAATTTAGCAGCAATACAATAAGGAAATATATAGTGTATAGTGCTGACATGTGTGTCCAATGATCTGATTGGCTTAGACTAACCAAAAGACTAATAGCTGTCATTGTTGTGAAAGTCGAAATGGCACACTAGTAACATATCCACATTTACAGAGCCATAAGATATAAGTGTGTGTGTCTGTGTGTGTGTGTGCAATAGTACTTTATGAACAACCTCCATCTAGCTAAGGACACAAATGGCTCTTTTCCACTGCAGGGACATGACGACACATAATGTATCCAGTGTCACAGTTTTTTACTTTCTACCTTTAACTCTATAACACTATGGCCTTTGCAGTTACTAGATCTTAACCAGATATTTGAAAGCCTCCTACCTCGCCACCTAACGAACTGGATGACCAAAGACCACATTTCAAGATGGATGACAATCAGAGTTTACACCCAAATACTACTTTCTGTCTAAAACTATAAGTCGTTGGACAGAAAGTAGTATTTGGGTGGAATAAACCTTTAAAACTATAAGTCTATAAGTCTTTTCTGAAATGTCGTTGTGTTTTGACCCTGAGGGCCACCGTATAAATGTGTTAAATCCTTTTATTACAAACAAAGCAGACATGTAAAAAAAATGTAAACGGTTTAAAACTGCATGAACTGAAAACTGAAAACTGAATTCACTCCAAAGAGACAAAAATGTAATTTATTTATAAATAAACAATAATTTAATGTGAGATCACGTAATATGTGAAGTTTACAAGAAGCTTTATTTGTCGAATGAGAACAGATGCTGTGTAAACAATGTATACAGTATGTTTAAGTTCAGTCAGTCTGTACACACTTCTGTCTGTGCAAACTCAATTTTTCATCATCAGCAAGAAATGTGGACTGTAAATCCACACGTCACGTCATGAGACCATGATAGCTTTTGAAGCAGATTTGCCCTTCACAGTCTTTTCTCAGCCATTTTCCAGGCAGCCGCTCTTATCTCGTTTATGGTACATAAACAGACCTTAATAATGTTTAATTACAGATAGAATCTCTTTGAAGTGTGAGCCTCGCTGAGGAATACCAACTTGAAATTCTGTAAATGTGGCGAGTGTGATCGCTGACACACAGATTACATGTGATGTGTTACTCGGCTTCCTGACTGCAGGGACTGTCAAACTCTCAACTTTACTCCCATGGCTGTCACTTTCATGAACCCCTGACCAGAAATACAAATCCTGAACATCAGAGACACCTCCCTCTTCCTACTGAAAGCCTGAGTAGGAAACCAGCTTTGTTCAGACTCTGAGGCTCTCAGCAGCAGGATTCTCCTTCCACTGGGGTCAGAAACAGCCCAGTGACTGGAACAGGTAAACAAGCAGGGCAGTTAGCGGTTTCTACAAAACTTCAAAGTACCTTTGATTCACTTTAAATAGAGATAATGGCTGGTTCTGTTTAAACAGAAACACAAGAGAGCAACAGTGGAAGGGCTTATAAAGGTCAGGATTATGCAACATGTCCCAGTACAGGCTGCTCCCTCCCCCTCCAGCTCTCGGGATGTTTGGAGTGTTCAGCGTCATTTAATGACACAGCTGGTCAGCATATGAACTTGTAAACATACTTGGAATGAGTCATGTTGAAAACACAGATACATAATAGTATGTCTACGGTTCAAACAGTGATGATTCTACAGATTGCCATCGCCACAATTGCCATGTTGTTTCACTTTTGCTCTACGTAATCAGTAACATGTGGCGTGTCTGTCCCTCCAGCATCACTTTCCATTGTCACAAAAGCTTTGATAGAAGCAGTTAACAGTGTTCACAACAGTCAAAGAAATATATCAGTTTAAGAGTTTTTATTTCTATAAGTCAACTTACAGCAACCTGTCCACCTGAGTCCATCTCATCCAAGCTTTTTTCTGTGTTTTGGTCATTTTTCAGATGCTGTTTTTCATGGATATAATTAGGTAGCTAGCTAGCTATGCAATAATAATAATAACAATACTACTACTACTAATAATAATAATAAAAATTATAATAACTTTATTTATATAGCACATTTCAAAACAAAGTTACAAAGTGCTTTACAATACAAAACAAATGATAAAAGTAAATAAAATCCGAACATAAGACAAGATAATTTAAATAATTACAACAAATGCCATCAGTTAACAAGCAGTGAAGAAGAACTACTTACTTTTTTTTTACTCAATTGTTATTGTATGTCATTTACACACACATGCCTGAAACACACACACATGCACAAACAGGACCTATAGACATGCATTAACTGTGGAGAGATGGAGCACAGTGCCCCGAGCAGTTGGGGGTTTTGTATAAGTTGCAGTCTTTGGATATTTTGCTGTTTCGTGTTGCAGTAGTCTGGAGAAGATAAAAGATCAGCAGATGAAAGGAATGACCTGATCTTGGTGTCGCCGTTGGACAAAGCATGACTGCGCCACTTAAGTCACCTGAGCATCAAAAGGTAACTCTGAGTCAAGTCACAGACCTCTTTTTAAACATTATTAGATAAGACAGATGAGAGATTGTTAATGCTGGTAGTGCTGGGGACAGAAGGGGTAATTATAATTATTTCTAATTTGGAGTCATGGGGACACTGCAGGACATTTTTGGACATCCAGTTCTTAATTTCAGCAAGGCAAGACATAGAAAAGGATACATTAGTGGTAGCAGGCTTTAACAGGACAGTTGTGTTTCATCCGCGTCATCCCGCCATCTCTCCCCTGTGTGTAAGGGTTGGGTTAGGTCGGGGTTGCGGGTGGGGTTGTGGTGGCAGACAGCCAGGCTCTTCTCAGGAAACTGAGGCAGGCAGGGAGTGGTTCCTCTTCCCTTATCACCATATCCTGTCCTCCGCTCTGACGACCGCACCGTTTACACCCTTCACAACTCACACTGACTGGGGATCAGATTAGCAGTTCACACAGTCATCAATCAGCTTGAGTAAACCCCACAACCCTCACAGGCCCTGGGACAGGGGTTGTGCAGCCTGTATGGGTTTCGTAAGGCTGATACCAACCCCTGAAAGTTTTGAGTTAAAGCTGCTGTCAGCTTAATTTTTGTGAATACCTTTTTGTTTTGATGCTTCCTATCATTTGTATTGCTTAATCGCTATCTTTAGTGCTGCTGAGTGCTGGAGACGGAGCATGAGGGCAATGTGTCCCCCGACATTGTTTTCTTCTGCCATTTATATACTTCGTACAAACATGAACCAAAATTATGGGGGGAGAGTGGGGGATGTCGAGCAGTGGGAAAGTACATCAGAATGGCTCATGCATGATATTTCTTTAAAAACTGGTGGTTGTGCATATAACGGATTTGCACCTTACTGTTAACCAGATTATATTTATATGTGAAACTTACTGTTAACCTGTTAACATTTCTGGCATTGTGTACATTTGGTTTTACACCTTAATGATAATCTCTATTATTTTGTTTATTTATTCATATTTGCACTTTATATATTTGCACTCTTTCCTACTTTGTACTGCAACTGCTGCACAACAATTTCCCTTAAGATAAATAAAGTACTATCTTATCTCATCTTATATTATGTTATCTTAATGGGATAGGCTTAGAGGTCCAGATGGAAAATAAAGTTGATGTGAAGTGTCTATGATTTAAAAAAAATATGTGAAAGACCTGACAAAAATCTGAAAAGCTCTCTAGGCCATTTTGCATGTAGTTTTAAGACGATCCCTAACTTCAACTGGTCATTTTTGTGTTTATTGTCAAGTCGTGCAGGAGTTTCAAAGTGCAAAGCTTCAATATCAGACTATGAGGTGAGTGTAACTATGGATCTGTGACACCCAAGGATGACCATCACTATGGTCTGAATATAAAGATCTATAAATTCAAATATATACCTGTCTAACCTGGAGATGTTGAGACGAACAGCGTCTCAGATGGTCCTGCTGCTCTCACACTAATCCACTGTTAATTAGAGTCCAGGATCAAAGTGAGGAGTCCCGGCCAGGACTCGGTGCAGTTCCAGGAAGTCAGGCGGGCTGATATGGATGTTTAGGAACAAGAGACCCCTGAAGCCCCCTCTGTCACTGTACTAAAGCGTATTGGTCATCCTCCAGCCATGGAAAGAGGGAGAGGCTTAACCTGGCATGCCACCAAGCCCTGTGGGAGCTTTGTGTAATGGAAAAATATACAGGGCCACTGGGCAGGCAGCCATATTGCTGTGAAGGAAGGATGTTACAGATGCAGGAAGCACAGTGGACCAACTGTGTTCACAGTCAATCCCTAATGAGAATTTTTACTTTTCCATCCACCATTTTGCTGTTACTGATTACAGTTGCAAGATTATTACAAATTGGATTGGCATAAATAACTCCCCATTTGAAATTCTTTTTGAGGTTGTTGAACTCTGTCCACATATTTAATTATCTCTGAAACAATTACAATATGTGCCAGTTTCACCTCCATTATCCCCAGCTGGTTGACCAGGAGGCAGTGTTGTGTGCCGCATGATTCAGCCTCCAGACCTACCAGAAACCCCAAACAGGAGAACTGAGCGTAAAGCAATGAGACCATAACCGTTCATGTGCTTCTCCCCCGCCCCTCCTCACCCTAATCCCCTCCCTTTGTGTGTTTGTGCCTGGTATTGTTCTCAGAGCAGACCCAGTCTGAGCCAGAACTGCCCCCACTCCTGTCAAAACACACTGACTAACCAAAGCTAACAGTAACGCATGTGAAAGCTAGTGTTTTGTGTTGTCTGTCATTGAGAGAAACTGTCCAGAATTCATACCAAACTCCATTCAAAATCTTGGCAGTATAATATGGCCTTGCTTTACACATGGATACCTCAGTCCACCAGATCTATGAATCATGTGGATCATCTTGTAAATTTGTGCTGTACAGAGAAGTGAAACCAGAACCCCTCTGTTCTAGAAGTAAGAAAACTACATTGATTGTTTGGTTTTTGGCAACTGGCGACACTGCTGACGAGCTTGACAGACCAAGTGAGTCCAGACGTGGCTGTAATAACAGCAGAACAGGCAGTGAGTACAGCTAAAACGTAGTAAAGATATTAGAGGAGAGTGTTGGTGGATATCACTGTCACTTATCACAGTGTCTTTTTCAGTAATGATTGTAGGGCAGGTGAGCCAATTCTAAAACCCTGACATTTAACTCCATACTCAACGCCATGTTGAGGACTGCATGCTGAAAAAGTGCTAAATCATGTTCCTCCGTGTGTGATACTGAATATTCATTTACTTTTGTAATGAAGATAGGTGCTTCATTCTTTCCATACAAGAGGGAAAGAACATATCAGGGCTACACATTCTCCAAAACACATGGGATCTTTCAAAGTTCCTTTGAAGCATTTTTGCCAACTTCTCATGAGCTTTGACCAAAAAAATATAAATAAATAAATAACTCAAGGTCCGCTTACTAGCTTTTTTTTAACTCCACCAGCTCATAAAGATGATACAGTTAAAAGCTCAAAAAAACCAAGCAAGCAAGTGGACCTGGAGTAATTGTTTAAAGTGTTGCTCAACTATTTTCAAGGTCAAGAATGAACACACACTCAATTCTTACTAACTTGTCAAGCTTTGACAGTCTTTTGCCTTAGAAAGCGGCCCTGACTCAGCCTTCGATCACCTTCTGCTGTGAAGTTTGTCAGTTACACATAAACCAACAGGTAGAGAACAAACCTGCAGCCTGGTGGACTGTGCTCTGAACTGATCAGCAGCTACACTGATAAGAAAAACAAAGAAAACACCGACTACATCACTGTCCTTTTGTTGCTTTATTCCAAGTGAACAAAGTGGATACAAACACACACACACACACACACACACACACACACACACACACACACACACACACACACATACATATGTGTGTAAAACGCTCCTTTTGAAGCAATATTTCATGTATTTCAGTTTCAGAATCATACAGAACTCTGTCAGTGTCCTTTTGTAGGTCAGGAAAAGGACCATTAAAGTGCATTCAGACGCAGGCTCTGCTAAATGTGTCGTCAGATATAGGAGAGGCTGGCTCTGAGGACGGACACTCGACAGGCAGCCGAGGAATATTTCTGCTGTGTCAGCTGCTGTCAATCACCAGGATTACACAACAACACATCTACAGGGAGCTGTGTTGGTGATGAAGTCACAACTTCCCCCAGCCAAAGAGTGTCACCTTTTACAGCCACATGGAGCCCACTGACTGCTCTTGGGCTAAATCATCAGTGTTGTGATGAACTGTTACTATTTTGGTGTATCCACTTTCCCTTCATTTGCTCCTATGTGACTATGCTATGTAGCCAACTACGGAACCTTTAATCACAGTTAATAATGCATTCCATATATGACACTACGTGTTCACAACTAATAATAACTAAAACTGAGACTACAACTAAAGAAAAATCTGTTCAATCTATGGTTGACAAATAAAATGACATGAAATTAGTTTGGCCAGAATCTACGGACTTAGCTAGTGAGCTAACTACTG
Organism: Oplegnathus fasciatus; assembly: GCA_003416845.1. NCBI lineage: Eukaryota > Metazoa > Chordata > Actinopteri > Centrarchiformes > Oplegnathidae > Oplegnathus > Oplegnathus fasciatus. The sequence continues at coordinate 522,796 of NTHP01000165.1, forward strand.
TTAACTATGGAATGTTAGCTTGCTATGAAAACGGCCAGCGAAGTAATGTTAGCTCACTAAGCTAACATTACATGTACATCAAAATGTTTTAAAATCACTCCCAACAGTCCAGCACTAACATTCGTTAACTGGCAAGGCGAAGCACCTCAATGCTATTTGAACCACCAAGTATAAGGACAATAAACAAACTTGAACTTGAGTATCTAAAACTGTCAAGTAATAAATGTTTGGTCAAATTTGTAATCATGTTTACTTATTCTTTGATCGGACAGTTTGTAATTTAAATGATTAAATTAGTTTTAGACATTTTATTTAGGCCTTTTATAACTGCTTGTGTGCAGATGTTAAACATTTGAGTACTTTCGCATTTTTTGCTACATTTTTTGTAGAAAACCATGTTTCTATTCTTCAAAGTAAGGTATTGAAAAAGTAGCATTTTGATTAACGTACTGAAACTCAGTTATCGTCTCGGCACTAGTACCGACAAAATTTCAAACGACACCCAGCTCTACTAGCAAGCTTAGCTAACATTCCTTAACCAATGTTAGTTCCCCAGGCAACAAGCAAAAGAGATAGGGTGACTTAATTCAATAAAAGAGGTTTTACCGCTAGAATACAATAAATAATATGGCCGAACAGGATTTCGAGGGCGATAATGATATTGATGTTTGTGAGTTTAAAAAATCCATTAACAATATATCAGTCACTTTTTAACGTGCATATCTTTGGCATTTCTGTACTGACATTACTTGTTATTCAACACCCAGCAAATACATTGATACTGATATATCTGCAATTAGCAATATGGGCTGATATATAATTTGCCAGGCAGATTTATTGGTCCAGGTCTAATTAATAATTATTTACTGTTACTTTTAATTATTAACTGTTGTATGATCTGTACGTGCAAATTACAGTGGTACACGTGAAATAGAGGTAATGCCTCAATTACTGCAACAAAGGTCCCAATCTGGCATGGAGGAACAGTTCTGGTCTTTTGGGGATACTGTCAGCTGAGATATTGGACATTTTGCCCACTCTGCTATTGACTTCATGTTGGTAAAAAGTGACAGCTCTAGAAAGAAGCCCTTGCCCTTTTGAATTCAGGAGGATTGACACCAAAACCCAATGTTAGATCAGACACATTAACATTTTCTGCTATCAGTGTGGCTGTTCTCATCTTGGTTTTTCATGTCTCAACATCTGTCCACAGGAAGGTAGCTACCAAACAACTACGTAACTGTTTCCATCATTAACAGCCATTTTGGAACCATGTTTACATGTTTTGGGGACATTGTGCATCCTGTGAATCATGAGTGAATCATTACTCTTTGGGTAAACTTCTGAACCAACCTCCTATCGTGCAACATGGATACAAGATACTTGTCACTATACTGACACACGCAACTTTGATCAATTTGCTGTCAGTCTGTCTGCAATCTCAACACAAGCTTTGGTAGAATACAAATATAAAGACTGATTGTGTTTAACAGATAAGCAGCACATATTTGAACACATAACAGAAAATAGACAAGTCAGAGCTCATTGTCCACTTTAAAGAGTTCAGTGTAAACTTCATAGCTTGCTGCTGTACAGCATAATACTGGAATTCCTTTAGAATTACTTGTTGCTGACAGGATTGCTGGCATCCAAAGTCCACGAGGCAAAATCAGTCCCACTGTCCTCTGTGGCAGCCAAACGCTGGTTTCACTGGAAGGATCAAACTCAGCCAATCAGACTTCAAATGGCAGCTGAATGACTTGTCACAATGGACCAGCAGAGCATACGCAGCTCAAAGTCGTTCTTATGTAGCTTTAGATCCAGCTCACATGTTACAGTTCCCACTGTTACCACATCATCTCTTCTTCTTCAGTTGCCGCAGCATCTTTCTCCTCTTCATGATCATGGCATGCAGCTTCTCCAGACCTTCCTGCAGTCCCTCACCGATGATAGCGCACGCAGGCTGGAGGTGCCAGGGCGTGGCGGTGCTGAGCTCGCACAGAGCCAACATGCTCTCCATCTCAGCCAGGCTGAGTGAGTTCCTCAGGTCCTGCTTGTTAGCCACCACCAGAACTGGCACGCCCTGGTTCTCCGCCAGCCGTGTGATCTTGTGCAGCTCGGTCTTGGCCTCCTCAATGCGCTCAGCATCCACAGAGTCCACCACAAACACAATGCCGTCAGCACAGCGCGTGTAAGAGCGCCACAGAGGCCGCAGCTTCTCCTGACCACCTACATCCCAGAAGTGGAAGGACGCTGTCCGTCGGCTACATCCGAGTGACACTTTGATCTTCTCCGTGTTAAAACCCTTAGTTGGGACAGTGTTCACAAACTCATTGAAACGCAGGCGGTACAGTACAGTGGTCTTGCCTGCACAATCCAGTCCTAGGATAACAATGTGGAACGCCTGGAAGGACTGCAGGCAGGGGAAGAGGGAGTGATGATCGGATAATCCGTTCCCCATCTTGGTAACAGAGGAGGGAGAGTCTTCACCAAATATTCACCAGGCTGCCTTTATTCCATGGGGACTGCAGCAGGAGCCTGGGGGGGTCAACACAATATGCATAATGAGTCAAAGCACACAACCACCCAGCGCTCATTGCTTTACAAAAGACCAAACACCCAACAGGTGAATAGATATCCCCCTCTCCCTCTGGACTACACATCCTCACATTAGCCTGGCAGATGAATGAGAAATAAAACAGCAGGGTGGGTAGCAGCCCATGTAGCGCCACAGCAGCGACACGGATTTCATACGCTAATTTTTATTCAGCGCGAGTCAATGAACAACAGGATGAAGGCTTTGACCGAAATCCCAGATTCAACCGATCATCCGGTACCGTTATTCAGAGACGGGGACAGATCAGAGGAGATATAGCTAGCTGTAAAGAAGCTGTTGCTCGGCGACATAGACTGACTTTCTTTCTCTTGTGCTGAAAGGGCAAGACGAATTTCTATGTTAAAAATCTGTAAATTAATAAAGCGTCGCTCATCAGCATGTCGCAAAACATGATTCAACACTGGTAACAAATCACAAAGATGCTGTGATGAATTCGGCATACATATAGTCCGCATTCAAGCGTTAGATTCAATAAAATCGTGACTTTTCTAATTCAGAGACTGCTCCCGCCCTGCCCACTGCATATTGGTGGAAAGAGACTCGAGGGCAGCGTGAACAGGTGAATTGTCACCAAAAGTGTACATTTTAATTGAAATTCAGAACTACTTGGTGTATTAGATATGACCCGAACTCAACAGCGGTCACCGAGGATTCAGGAAATATCTCTACTCACGTGAAATACGACATAAAACACAAGCTTTCTATCTGAAGAGAGTCACAGCCGCGTTAATCTGCGAGGTTTTTAAATGGAGCCTGGCGTGTAGTTGTCTCTATGCTAGACCAGACCGGGCTTGACTCGAGGCTGTGATGCCAACAATCAAAAAATCGAAAAAGTTAAATTGGCTTTATTGGGCCCGGTGTGGCTGACGGCAGGCCTGCACATTTCCATGTGTCGGTAACGAAACGTAACGTTACCATGACATCTTACATGACAACACAGAGGAATGGTTAACAGTATATCTGAGGGGAAATGAGTTTGAGCTGCCTACAACGTTAAATGTCATTTTGATAGCAGTTGTTACCGGTGTGTTTTACACTGAAAAGCACCATTCATAGAATCGCCATAGGAAACTTACCTTCACAGACAGTGTTAGTCCATTCCACAGTGACAGCATGTCCACAGGAGCTGTGTCCTCACTTCGCGCTCTGATCATGTCCTCAGACCCACTGAGACATCCAGCTGAGAGGACTCTGGCTCTATCCCTCAGCGGCGCCAAGCCGGACACAGTAAACAACACGAGTTCCGCTACGGGATTTCAAAATAAAGCCCCTGCTGAGCTACAAAGCAACTCATTTTCAAATGTCTTCTTTTTTTAAATCCTTCATTAAAGTTTCAAAACAACAGAAAATCATGTACTACTGTGTGTCAGTTGACACCTTTTTTTCCCAGCAAATTCCATTGCTGACGAAAGTGGACCCTGGGTTAATCTACTGTTTCCAAGGTAAAGAATAAACTTTCACCCTTAATTCATACAATATCAAGCAAAATTAATATATAATCCAAATTATAAAACACAAAGAATGAATAAATTGATAAACAACACTTAAAAAAAAAGAAATAAAAGATAATACCGAAACAGCATTTGCAAACCCTTAGAGCAACTGAACTTTTCTATGAAATCTAATTGCAAACCCCAGACTGTATAAAATTAATTGGGGGTTTTCCTTAAATTGTACAGACTTTTGTCATAGAGACACAAGATAACAACTCATTAAACTAAAACTCGTTATTGTTGGTAAAGGCTTTATGTTTAGAGGTATCCCCAAAATGAGCAAAGGAGGTTCTATAGGTAGCCTAGAATTTGTCCTGTTTTTGTAGTCATGGTTTAACAATATTTTTCCTGAAGGAGATCAAATGGGTACAGTCCCATAACGTACAATTTCCCACTTTTGCATTAGCCTACATCTGGAAGAGGCTACATGCAAGTACTCTGGTGTCAGATATTGTACTTTAAGACTGTTCCTGAAATATTCAGCGTCCACTGCAGTTGTTAATTATAGTTTAATTTCATATATAGTCTAATTAGTCCATGTTATTGTGTTTGACACCCTATAGGTTACAAACTTATTTAATACTTTTAATGAGAAGGAGTGATGATGAGGCTTCCGGTCTCATTCTGCCTAACACTGGTTGACTTGACGCATCGCTGTCTGATTGGCGGTGAACAACACCTGCCACGGTCACGCGCACAAACACACGTTCACGTAAGTCATCTGTTTCTGTCACTCAAACAGAGGCAGCCTCCAAAAAAGTCCTGGATTTGACTGAGGCCACGTGCCAAATGTTTTCTTTTATTTTAATATCTCATTTCTGTGAGGTGTGTCACTGTAACAAAACATCATGATTTCCCACTTCACATGTTAAAACAGACAGTTATTTCATGCATACTGCTGGAAGGACAAAAACCGCCTCCAATCTGAAACTTTTTTTTTTTTTGAATATTGGGCAGGTTCAAGGTGCTTATTGTCCTTACTGGGGAACAGCCTATTTCTTGTACTGATGGGACAGTTATTCCTTCCTCTCACAACTCAAATAACTGAGTTATAGACTAAGTACAGGTACACCTTAAAGACTTGACTAAGTACATTTTTGAAATCACTGAAGTTTTTCAACTGCTCTGCTCTGGCTGCACCGGCTGCCACACAGCTGCTTTAACCCTCCTGCACTCACCTTAGTTTTCCTTATAGTTTACACTTAATAGTTCATTTACTCATTTAGTTTGACCTTTTAACTAGCCTACATATTATAATATATAACATAACATATAATATATATAATATATAATATATGTTATATTATGCACTTTGTTATACTATATGTTATATTGCTGTACTATACTATACATTATGCTATACTAAACTATATCACTACACTTCACCTTATACAACCTACTATCCCATACTATGTCATAATGTACCATATTATACTATATTATGGTAACATGTTACATTGACTCTTGCATTATATACCATATACAGACAAATACTAAGTACCATTATTTAATCATATATTAGTCTGGTGTACACTGTTTACAGACTTGTTGACTCTGCTGCTATTAATCATACCACTGTCACTTTATCGTGTCATTTTGTCTCCCACTGCTCTTAGTTTCTATTTTTATTCTATTCTTATTTTAGTTTATGTACCTCTTATTATTTATTTATTTTACTTTCTATGCTTATCTGTATTTATTTCTGTCCTTGTACTGCTGCAACAACCAAATTTCCCTGCTGAAGATCAATGTATCTTATCTTACATAGTTTTTGTTTCATACATCATTCTCATACTGTAGTTTATTTAGCATTGCTGGCAGTACATTAGTTTCTATTTGTACCGTGCACATTTAGATCTTCTGTACAGCAACTAAATACAGGAACTGGCCAAACAGACTGTACCAAGTAGCTGCCACATCATGGGGGGATTAGGATTTGTATTTCAGAGATTTTCTTTATTTCGTTTTTGGTGTTTTGGTTAATTGTTACAATATTTATACCCGTACACTAATTGTCCTGTTTTGTTTCATTTGTAGCTTAGATGGTAGCAGGGGTGCCACCACAGTTTTTGGACCCCGTGAAAGAATATCGGGCCCCCATAGATCACCCATGTAGGCTACATTGCTGTAACAAACCCATCTGACGACCCCAAATATTAATAATAAACGTATCTTTGCAGGCTGGAATCTCTGCTGTAGTCCGATGTTAATCACCTCATACGTAGTCTACCGGCATTGAGCATTGGTGTATGATATGATTAAGGATTAAGTTAAATGAGAGTAAAGATGCATCACTGATATTATAACCAACAAAAGCTGCAGCAGTCTCTTTCCATGTAACTATAGTGTAAAACGGCTAACAGGACTACTGTATATAAACACCCCACATTCTAAAAATAATAAGACATACAATATACGCTAATATATCTTTTCTCTACATGTGGTTCCCATAATTTTAAGTTACCAGTAATTTTGTAGTGCAACAATGTTGTAATATGAGAACTTGTCACATCATGGGGGGATTAGGATTTGTAGTTTAGAGATTTTCTTTATTGGTGATGATGATGATCTTGGTGCGGAACAACTAAGTTGTTTGCAATTTTGTTTTTGCACAGAGATGTTCAGGCATTGAAATAAACAGTTTTATACATTGTTACGCACTGGTGACATTACTGTGTTATACAATAAAATAAACCCATTGTCCCCATATGAGTACATCAAAAAAAAAAACTACGTCCTGTTCAAAGATAATGCTTAGTTTTTATACTTATCAGGTCCTACTGATCCCAAATAGCTAGGAGAAATTAAAAATGCATACCAAACAAAAGCTCGGGTCTCAGGAGGTTATGTTAAGATAGCTTAGCCTGAGTTAAGTTCTGTTTAGTTGACCCCTTATGGGCCCAGAACTTTATTTTTATTTTTAAACCTATTTGTGACTCCTCATGCATGATGCAAGCTCGATCCCTCACATGCACGAAATAGTCCAGGCACAATAAACGTGATCCTATGTGATGTTTATTTTTCAGGATTATCAGCAGTGTCCTAATGATGTCGACATTCTACATTCAAGCAATGCATACTACTCTCTTGGATCACTGTTTCTCAGAGGATACAGACTAATCGCTTGAGCATGGTGTGCACTCACACCATAAAACCTGTAGGCCTAATGGTGTACCGGGCCTTCATTTGATTTGACCAACGGGACACTGTGTGGAGATGTGGAAAATGCTGTTTTATGTTCAGGCACAGACTGACTGGTGCCTTCAGCAATCCCTTAAGATTCACCCCGTGTCTAGACTGTAAGCGTCATGTCAGCGCAATAAGTTTCATCGTCTGTAATCATCGATCTTTGTTTGTTCGGCCATAGCTTACTCGCAACGCTAGCAAACTCCAGAAAAAAACAGTACGCCGCTTCACACACAGGTGAGTTGAAGAGCGAGTCTGTCGCATTAAAAGTCTTGTTAAAAGCCGAACTCCCTTTAAATAATATATCCCTTTAAGTAAAATTTTGAATGCAGGACTTTTAACTTTACTTTTAACAGAGTATTTCTACACTGTGGTATTGCTACTTTGGTTGCACTTTATTTTTACGGTACACTAATAAGACATAACTAGCCGTACTTTGTATCAAATTAGACAAAAAATAGAAATCTGTTCTTTATTAGACAGTAAACAAACACAGTTATACCCTAATTAGATACGATACACCTAAATTATGCCGTAATTAGAGACCACATATGATGCCATATTTGCAAAATATACTATACTTAGATACTATCATGCCCAATTATACTGTAATTAGAAACCAAATAGAAGATCCTAATATACTATTAGACACCATTTTACAAGATCATATTCCAATTAGAAATCAAATACAATGTCATATCAGATCCAACATACGGTACAGTTAGACACTATTCTACCCTTATTGCCAACAACACAGGCTGTAATTAGATGAATGTAATGCCATATGATATTGGGCATAGCCTTTATAATAGTCAGACAAAACACTGAGAGCTCAGAGGACAATACATTCATTTGGCCTTTAACACCTATCATGTTATACCACAACCCACAGTAAATCAACCCTAATGTTGCCAGTGGTTGTTTGATATGAATATCTAATGGCTGAAGTATGATTCTGAAACAACATCTATGGGCTCAAATAAGGGTCAATAAGATTTTGAGCTTGGGAGATGGGAGAAATAATTCCAAAACCTGTCAACCCACTCTTTGTCAACCTGTAAAAAAAAACTCTGTACGAGAAATTCAACTCTGTGAATGTGTAGAAAAGATTTGTAGTTGTAGAAAAAGTAGAAAACTGTGTACAAATTACATAGAACTGAAAATAGAACTGCTTTTGTGAACATCTGATTACAGATTCAAGAAAGAAAAATTGTATGAAAACTCCCCACACCGTCAGTGTCCCTCAGTGTGTGTAATACTGAGTTTAAAGTACAAGTTTTGGTCCAGTGAGAAGGGAAGATCAGTATCAATCTTTATTTATTCTTAGATACAAACAACTGATGAATAAAAGGAGTTTACAAGAGTGATTCCAAAGGAGATACAATATTTTTAACAGCAAATCTAGGACCAGTGGTTCCCAAACTTTTTCTGTGGTGCCCCTATTCGGACGCCAAACTTTGACAGTTTGGGAACCACTGTTAAAGACTAACACATCAATAGATACAGTATTCCAGATACAAAACAAACAGAAAATTGGGCCATTGCAGGTAGGTCATTCCATGTCAATGTGAAAGTTGTGCTTACATCTGGGTTGAGCGCCAAAAAGAAAAGTACGAGCACAATTTCCAATAAAAAATGCCACAGGGAACACATTTATCAAGGACACTGAATTGATTTCTTAATCACACTGATTATATAAAAGAGATTATCTCTGAAGAGAAAATCTCAATCTAAAGATGCTTGGTTTTAATGCTCCAGGTGACAGAGTCCCAGTGGGAGGGGTCCCAGGCCAGGAACCAGCCTGTGAAGGTGGGGGGTTCATGGCCTTGTTTTACCACCACCACAGGAGTCTGCTTGTCCCGGCCGCTTGGGTCAGTCTCTATGTACTGTTTGGCTGCAATGGAGACAAAGAGTCACTGTTACAACGCAGCAACAAATTAAAGGAAAAACCTGAATAAAAGAGTGGAGAAACATATCAAATACAGATGTTTCCATATAGGTGAGAAGCATTTTCCTGGCATGGTTTGGGTCCACTTGTCCCCTCAAGGTGAAGGGTCGATGTAAATCAATAGAAAGTTGTTCTGAGTGATCACCTTTATACTTAAATGAAACATTTCAATCCTGATAGGAAAGGTCTCTTCCAGGGGGACCATGCCTGCATCCATGGTGCAGGAGGGGTCACTGAATGGTTTGATGAGTATGAAAATGATGTGAATCATATGCTATGGCTTTCACAGTCACCAGATCTCAACCCAATTGAACACCTATGGGTGATTTTGGACCGACGTGTTAGACAGCGCTCTCCACCACCATCATCAAAACACCAAATGAGGGAATATCTTTTGGAAGAATGGTGTTCATCCCTCCAGTAGAGTTCAGAGACTTGGAGAATCAATGCCAAGGAGCACTGAAGCTGTTCTGGAGGCATGTGGTGGCCCAACACCTTACTAAGACACTGTTGGTTTTTCCTTTCATTTGTGACCCATCTGTACATCTGGTAGTATTTCCCAGAAATCAGTTTGGTAGTGACCTCATGTGGCGGTAAGAGGTAACTGTTTTATACATGTGAAATTCAATTCAGAGAAATTCTGTGCTAATGTTTGACTAAAAGACATGAAAGGGATGAGAAAGGATGAAGATCTAACAATGGTTATCTAATCTTTTCGGGGAACCAGGGACTGAGCTCAGACTCTTGTACATTCCTACAGACCAGGGCCTATAAAACCCTTTGGACTGACAACTGACTGTATAAAAAACCCAACTATAGTGCAGACAGCATGGTGGTTAATGTCTCCCTGTCTCCTACAAAATACATTTATATACTACTCATTTGCGATATCAAATATGTTTTGGAGGAAACACAATTGCTGTTAGACTACAGTTAGTTACAGTTAGTTTTTCATGTTAAGGTGTCGACCACACTATCTACCCAGAGAATTCACCAGTGTTTTTGTTGCTACTGTTTACATTGCACCAGATGCAACTTTAAAAAATGCACTACAGGAACTGTATGAGGTCATCAGCAGTCACATGACAAAACAACCAGCTGGTATTTTTATTGTAGCTGGTTATTTTAATCAAACAGACCTCAGAACTATTTTACCTGCATTCTACCACCATGTCTAAACCCCCACCAGGTGAAGCAGTACCCTGGACCATGTTTACACAAACATTTCTGGCAGCTACAAAGTCCTCTCCTGTCCCCATTTTGGTCAATCAGACCATATTTCCCTGCTTCTCCTGCCTACTTATTCCCAGCTGATTAAAAGGGTTAAACAAACAAAAAAAACCAAGTTAAATTGTGGACAGATAAGCAACAACAGCTCTGCAGGACTGTTTTGAGTGCCCAGACTGGCACATGTTCAGGATACAGCCACCCTGGAGAACCACATCAACATTACAAATTGGCATGGTTTGTGCATGGCCCAGGACAGGAGGGCACTGCAACAAGTGATTGAAACCGCCCAGAACATCATTGGTTCCCATCTACCAAGCATCAGTGATATCAGTAGGGTTGGGCATTGAGAACCGGTTCTAAATGGGAACCGGTTCCAAAATTCAGATTCCAAAGGACTCATTAAGAAATTTAATAATAGTAATGGATGGAAACGCACTTGGGTTGACTTTTTTAACATTCAACATAGACCACCATCCTTCCTTAACCTTAGCCAAGTGCTCTGAGTTTCCAAAACAGAGCCATGAAAACAGGCTAGGAAAATTAATGAAATACATTAAAAGTGCTGTATGTAACACTAAGAAAATGTTTGTTGACAGTGACACCTGTTAAGTCAACCTGTTAAGTCGACCTGCCTGTGTCGAGTTGTGAGTCTGTGTTGTGGTGTGTGCCGGTCGTTTATTGACGTTAGCTTACTACAGCAGTATGATCCCAAAATAAACAGATTTTGCTGTGATTTAATTGCAATAAACGGATCAAAAGGATGCTGAAATAACTACATCATGATGCTGATTTGTAAAAAGTCTGAATTCATGCTTTGTCATGTTAGTTTACGGGGTGTTACAGGCAACCGAGAAAGTCGGGGAAGGTCTCATTTTTTAAGTTATGTTACAATCTGTTCACAGATTGGCAACAAAAAACAATTAAAAACCATTAAAAAACCATTAAAAAATGCTTAATACATGTAAATTGTTGCATACAGCCCCTTTAACAGCAAACATTTTACTGATGTGTTCAAAACACTGGCAGTGTCAGGGGCAATGCAAAAATGTTCAACAATGCAATAAAATTAAGAATGAAAGGATTAAGATCTGCATTATCGTACCTTGGCATAGGTTGCACCTACCTTAATTAATCACTGATTTAATGCAGCACTCGGTGAGCATCTAAGAGACCCAAACCAAACATACGTGACTCAGGAACTTTTATCCTCAGTGAGGAGTCCACCACCTTTCTGCCGTTTTTGACAATCCCTGTCACAGTTATGACTGCCTTTATTCAGCGTAAAATTATCACAAACCACTGAAGTGACGCAGTGGGACCAGAGAGGTTGAGTGGATTGTCAAAAGAAGTTGGACCTACAGGGTAGACTGTGGAGGAGTCCCTCACAATGCCGTTCAGACAGATGAGTACAACAACGAAGTCACTCCACCAGAAAACATCAACCATCACTGCATTTCATAGTAATGTAGCATTGTGTGTGTGTGTGTGTGTGTGCGCACTAAGCTCTCTTTGTGCTATAATAGGTGTGTTTTAGATTGTTTATACAACTATGTGTTGTCTGCCGTAGCCATTTTTCTATTCTGCTGTTGCTTCTTTTAGAAGTGTTGGTAAAAGTGATTTATGTATTTATGCTTGTTACATCCACGAGCTATTTCCTGATTAAATCTACTAAGGCTATACTGAGGAATGCGTTTGTGTATATGTTATAATTTGTAGTCAGCTGTCTGTATAAGCTGCAAAGTGCCCATCTATAGAGAAGGAATTAATATTTGGTTTGGACGTAACAGACTAGTAGCGTAGTAAGCCATCAGGCTGAGCTCAATTAGTGCTGACTAATGAAAAACCTGCAAACAACTTCCCACAGATTGGCTTCTTTATATTCACTCAGACCTAAAACAGCAACACTACAAAACCAAATCCACTTATGAGGATGAGTCAAATCCGAAAGCTCACCAGATTTGACAGATTCAGTCCTCTCCTGCTCGTTGGCATCCTTTCCAATCCAGACAAACACCTGCGGCAGAAGATTGTGTGTACTGAGTGACTGTTCAGTTTGTCCAGAGATGATCTAACATCTGCTACAGCTGTGTACCTGATCCCACACATCCAGCAGCATCACATCATCTTCAGCCAGGTCATCCTGTGTGAACTCTCCTGGAACCTCCTCAATCTGCACACAGGATAACACTGATTAGAATATTACTGCACCACATCCCATTCAACACACTCCAGAGTTTCTCACAGATTGGATTGGGATTCAATTGATCACATGAGGAATATAACAGGTAATTGAAGTGTTGTGGAGAAATGGGTATCAAAAGATGGATTGTTAGGTGGGATTTAAAGGAGGTAATCAAATAAAATAGTGCATTGCAGAATAGAAGCTTTAAAGACGCATAATTTAGATGAGGGAGAGATGATAGAAGCGCTGACTCACAAGTTCCGTTTTTTAATATAGTTTATCAAATGTGCTGGTTCTGCCGGGTCCTTACATGCACAAAGTGATGTAGGAGCACAAAACACCCACCACATCTATAGTTGGCCTCCAATACAATCACAATAGTAATTATAAATAGTAATATTTATAAAATAAATCAAAGAGGTTTTGATAATGTGGATCAAATACTTACTATGAACCTGCCAGTCTTGTTGGAACATCCAAACAGACGAGGAGGGTGAGTCATGGTCTGACTCTCCAGTCTTTCTGAGTTCTGGTACTCTGTCTTCCCCCCTAATGCTGCCCAGAAGTCAGCTGCAACACAAGTCAGACTTAAGTTGCAAAAGTGAGGCTGTAAAACCTGACTTCAATTTTTCTGCCTTGAAACTTGTATTACTTCGAACTTGACTGTTTTAAGATTTAGTTTGAGACTTGATCAGTTTTCTGTGGAAGCCCACTTCCAGCAGAAAAGAGTTGAAATGTTGGAAATTACAAAGATAAAATTAGTCACGGAAAATCAAAATTATGAGACACTAGTAAAACGTTTACGTTAGTACCTCATCATTTCGACACTGATCTCAATCAGTCTGGTTGCAGATACATGACTTTAAAATGGAGCAGGGTTTTGTGCCTTCTGCCTTAGCAGCCCTAAATAAAAATACTCAATTGAACACTATGTATAGATGTGTGTAGTCCAACTGAAATCACATTTAGTCATCAGTTTTTTAGTCACAAATAATGTCAACATGTTAAAATGTATTGTTAATAGTTTTTTATCATTAAAAGAAAGAAAAAAGGTCTTTGGGGAATTATCAGAAATGTTCCTTTTTGTCTCAGCTGGCGGGGCGGGTGTTGGTGTCTGTGTTTGATTGAAGCAGCTGGGAGGCTAGCAGTGTGCCGGTGTTACAACATAGGGAAGGAGAGACAAAGTAAACAAACTTGCATACATGTCATGGGCATGTTTTTAGTGGCATTGAAGAGTAAGGACCACACTAGCATCTAGGCTGTTTGCCTATTATAAAGTATTATTTAAAAAATAGCCCAATTATGCTCCAATGATCAATCTAAGACAGTGCAGAGACCAGGAAGGACCAGCCCAGCTGACACACATTCTACGTTTAGTACATTCTGCTAGGTCTTTGCCACTAGCAATGCATAACCAATTCTGGCTGAGCGTACAGGCTTACGGGTTTTTGGTACCAGTTTTACTGGCTGTAATTCACGGATGTCACTCATGTTTTGTTTTGAATTTCACCATTGATTTGGCGCTGCTTAGGACCCCCAGAAAGCTTGGGCCAGAACTGATCCATGTCCTAACATACAGTATGTTTTGATTCAAGTGGCACTGCACAAATAATATCCCCATGGTAATATAATCATATCATTACATGAGCTAATTCATATAACAGTAGGACAATATTTGTGTTATATATAAGTATATATAATATAACATATAGGTTTTATATATGCAAGTCAAATGAAGAAGGTGACCTGGTTCATTTCCTTCCATGATGCATTTGCTGCTGCAGTTCAGCTCTTTACTCATGTGCTCAGCTCCTTTTTCCTCTTCTTCACTGGCCCCTTTGCCCATCCACAGATAGCCCCGCCCATCAGCCATCTTCAGCAGGAAGGCATCATTAGAGTTCAGACTGGCTGCACTGACATCAACCTGAAACATACATGACATTTAACACCTTCAAATAAAAACAGACAAAATGGGCATTGGAACAATTTGTAGTAAATGCCATCCATACAGCAGGAAAATCCTCACCTCAGCTATTCTGGTGATGGCGCTCAGGTTCCGTCGTACCTGAAAGAGTCGGGTTGGAGGCGGAGGGGCCTGACCTCCGAGGCGGGACGTACCACTCTTATACACAATGAGTGGTTTAGATTTGAAGAGACTCAGCAGATGTGGGGGTTCTTTACCCTGGCACACTCTGACCTGATGACAAACACAAAATACCTCCTCTGTGGGCAATTTCAAAGAAAATCCATGATATGAATTTCTTGTACTTGTTGATGTTGGTAAATCTTCATTTTCTTGGAAAGAAGGGCTATATAAGGAAATCCTGGTATTAGGGGAGTTCTAAAGTGATGAGGGCAAGTTTGCAAGTAAAATTTAATTTGCACAGATGGCATAATTGACGTTAAGTGCAGATCCATTTTATGATGTCAGACACACCCTGTCTTGGTTTCTCCACACAGCGTCTTTGTTTCATCCCATGTTACTGCAGAATTGCAGTAATACAAATCCGTAAAAAATATTTTCTTGTTTTCAGAGCAGGGTTTGGGTCAACCACTTCAGCATTTGTTAATACATTTCAAAATGAGTTTTATTGGACTGGGGGTTCCCAGGCTACATAAAGCTACTTTAAAGGTGATCATACCCGCTGGAGAGGAGTAGAGGAGGGTACATTGAAACATGTGTTATGGAATTGTGTCAAAATCCAGGAATTCTGTTTTTAATTTATGATTGTATTCAGGTAATTGTTCATCAGGAGGTTCCTTATTGCCCACAAATATTTGTGCTAGGAGATAAAATATGTGAATGGATTCAAATGGCCATCATGTTAGGCAGGAGGTTGCTTGTAAAACAATGGAAATCAGTATATGTACCATCATTTACAGATTGCCATCTCCTGATCACCACAGTGAGCACATACTGTATCAATATCCTTTTCCCTCATGGATAAATTAGATAAGTACTATATGAAAATAACTTTGACTAACCAGGGGGTTTGTTTGCAACCTGTCTGATTGTTTGACTGCTCGTGTTTCTTGATCTGTCAGACTTCTTTTTAGTGATGTTGCCACGTTTTCGGATCTCGGCAATTCACTTGGTGAGTACGATGTTATTAGTACCAAAAGGAACGATGGTCAAAAATGCTATATTACATCCAAGTTGTGATAAACAGAATTATCTTTTAAAGAAAACACTTCCCCTTTATTGAACAAGAAATAACATATAGTGGCTTACTGTATAGCGTGACAACACATTGCTAACCTCATTTAGCTTCATTAGGTAGAAAGACAGATTTATGAGCAATTTCAGGCAGCCATGGCATGTGCTGTTCATTTTCACTTCATACTGGTTGTACCTGAACTGCATTCCCTCCCAGTGAACGATCCAGTTCTACGGTCAGGAAGGCCGAGGCTGTTAGCTCATCCAAAGAAGAGCTGGCTCCTTGCCTATAGGCAAGAAGGAGACATGTCTCAATGATTAGTACTGCGAGACTTAAGAAATAGTAAACCTTAGAGCTGAACTAATCGATATTTTTATATTAATAATGGGTCAAGGGAATATGTGTAACATGAAAGGTGTTGCAGTCGTTGTGAAGACGAATACAAAGAGAATTATCACCAACTCTGCAGTTCCTCTCTCAGTTCATTGTTTTGGTTTTGCAGCCCCCAACTGTATGTTACCTGCCCAGCACCAAACAGCTGTCAGACAAAGTTAGCAACTTCCTGGTGAACATGGGGGAAAATTGGTCACACTTTATTTTGCGGCGTAACAAGCCTTACTTTGTATCAAATTAGATAAAAACTAGAAATAATATGTCCTTACTTGGACAGTAAACAAACACAGTTATACCCTAATTAGACACGATACAGCTAAATTATGACGTAATTAGAGACCGCACATAATACCGTATTAGACCCAAAATATACTATACTTAGACGCTATTATGCCTAATTATACTGTATTAGAAACCAAATACGAGATCCATATCTCAAGGAAATTGAATCGAACGTAACTGGATTTTTGGTTTTGTCTGTGAAGACGTTTCACCTCTCATCCAAGAGGCTTCATCAGTTCGTGCTTGTTTGACCAGGCTAGACTGGTCCAACTAGCTGGTGTGGAGATCTGGGTATTTAACCTCTTAGGAGGCGGTCACAAGGCCAATGANGCTAGTTGGACCAGTCTAGCCTGGTCAAACAAGCACGAACTGATGAAGCCTCTTGGATGAGAGGTGAAACGTCTTCACAGACAAAACCAAAAATCCAGTTGCGTTCGATTCAATTTCCTTGAGATAATTATGACCTGGATGAATGAGAATATTCACAGGCAAATACGAGATCCTGATACACTATTAGACACCATTTTACAAGATCATATTCTTATTAGAAATCAAATTCAATGTCAAAGGAGTCCCGTGGTGTTATTACAACCTAATACCTGCTTCCTGACGCTCTGCTCCCATACCAGTTAAGACATCAGACCATTTAATCAGACCAGATGTGTTTTGACTTTAGATTACGGTAGCCTACAGTTTTCAACTAATGAGCAACAAATGACCCTGTAATAAAGTGAATCTATGTTAAATAAAGGCCAAATAGATGTATTGTCCTCTCAGCTCTCAGTGTTTTGTCTGATTATTATAAAGGCTATGTCCGATATAATATGGCATTACATTCGACTAATTACAGCCTGTGTTGTCTAATTGGTAGCATTAAATGTGGTGTCTAATTACAGCATAATTTAGGGTAAAATAGCATATTTTGAATCTGATATGACTGATTTCTAATGATCCGGTAAAATGGTGTCTAATAGTATAACAGGATCTCGTATTTGGTTTCTAATTACAGTATAATTGGGCATAATAGTGTCTAAGTATAGTATATTTTGGGTCTAATGCGGCATTATATGCGGTCTCTAATTACAGCATAATTTAGGTGTATCGTGTCTAAATAGTGTTTGTTTACTGTCTAATAAAGAACATATTATTTCTAGTTTTTGTCTAATTTGATACAAAGTAAGGCTTGTTATGTCTTATTAGTGTACCACAAAATAAAGTGCAACAGGAAAATTTAGCAGCTAAAGAGCCAGATGTTTTTCTGTTGGTGGAGACCAAACCAGAGCTAAAAGGAGAGTTTGGACGTACATTCATCAGGTGGACACACACGTGACTCCAAATGAATGCTAATTGCTAGTTGCTGTGTGTCTGATGGATATGTTAACAGGCAACATTAGCAATTTATCAACTTTATAAGGTGATAATATGTCACTGTTGTGTTCATTGCTTGTTCCGCAACATGTCAGTTAATACTGCTTTAAGGCTGCATTAATCAGTAAATGTGCCGTTAAACCAAAACAAAGAGCTAAAACGGTTCATAGAGCTGAGTGGAGCTGCAGAGTTGGTGATAATTCTCTGTGGGTTCATCACAGAGAGCAGCACCTTTCACATTACACATGGTCTTTTGATTCATTGCCATAAAAAGTATTGGTTTGTGGAGCATTTGTAGAATGATTGATATTGGAATAGAAAAAAAACAGTATATTAAAGTAGTTAGAGTCATTCAAACATGACAGATGGCAATTTAAATACTTGAATTATATGAAAATATACCACAGATATAACTGACATAAACCAGGACGCTTGGTGCTGAGCATTACAGCATATCACAGAGGAAGTCACAGCTCTTTCTCTATGGGATGAACATAACATCATATTTTGAAACTGGAAAAAAAAAGCTTCTGTTGGAAACTCAGTGTTTGAAAGCTTCAAGACTGAAACACATTTTTGAAGGCTTGCATAATATTTTGATATGCTGAAAAATTAAAAATAAAATAAAAAACTCTGCAAATATTATTTTGTATTTGAGTTTTCCTTCTTCACAACTGCAGCACTCTTTTCACAATGTTTCTCCAACACATTTTCAGAGTTTCAGATTTGTCACTGTTCTCCCGGTGTATTAGTTTGTTTTCCAGAGTGATTGACAGACTGCTCCGCCAATGACTCTGTGCTGTCTGGCTGTCCCCGAGCAGTGCCTGTGGCAGGCATGGACGTCGAATAAAATCTGCATATATACGTATTATATAATGTATTATAATTGGGTTGTTTTTCAGATTCGAAATATGACATTACATTCATTCCATATTTGTTGCTTATGCAAAACTAGCTCAGTGAATGGTGTCATACCAGGTGTAGATAATCTGTCCCTTCCCGTAGGTGTACAGGATTATGTAACAGTCCCCACCGTAGAACTGACTGTAGCTCTTTGGGTCAACAGGAACTCTGCCACTGCTCTCCACCCTCCAGATCTGAAAGATGGAAACAAGAAGCATTACTTTAAGGGTCACATGTAAGGATAATGTCAAAGAGAGAATTTGGCAACATTTTATTGCTGGAGGATGCATAATTGCTTTCTCATTGGGCTAATGGAATTTTCTAACCCATATTAATCTAAACCCAAGCCGATCTTTAGGTACTGCTGGCCTCAGGTTACAGAGGTTACAGAGACTGAATCATAATCAATGATGTACCTGACAATACATACATACATAACAATGAGATGATTATACACCTAATAATTATAATAGTTTTAGGTCAGGGCAAAAGCCACTCTCCTCTCCCCATGGCCACCAGGGGGAACCAAAGAAGCTAATTATATGGCAGTTACCATGGTGACAGCAGTGTATGCAGATGCGGCGGCCAATAGCTCCCATGAACTTCGCTACATTTTTGTTTTCATTTGTTATCTTTTTGCCTTTATTATTGGAGCACGTATTGCCTATAACAGAAATACGCTCACCAACATTGGAAAAGAAAGTGCGGGGATTGGATTAAAACATTGTTTTAAAACTTTCATGCCAATAAAGCCCATTGAATTGAACTGGATTAAGTGCAGCGGACCTTGAGATGATCACTGCCCACAACATCTTCCAACCACCCAGCCAAGTACCACCGAAAGCGGTGCGACTGCCCCACGAAGAGGGGAAAGAGAACCACGATAAGAGCTAAACTAACCCAGCTTGAGACCTCAGGCTATTCCGCTACCCAGCCTACTCCTGGCTAATATCCAGTCACAGGAAAATAAAATGGATGAAATAAGATTCAGGCTAATGCAATGGGAAATCAGAGACTGTTGTGCACACATCTTTACAGAGACCTGGCTCCATCACAACATCCCAGATCAAACTATTGCACTTGATGGGTGCACTGTGTTCTGCACCAACAGAACACAAGACTCATCAATAACGCTTGGTGCTCAAACGTGGTCTTTCCTCATGCTGTGAGACTTCTAAACTCATCCTCTGCACTCCACCATAATTAACAGTTTTTTGCTCTGTTTTGTTTGTGGGTTTTTTTGTGTGTAGCATAAAGAGACAACGTGAATGGCTAAACAGCACTACTGGTGTAGCAACGCTGATAGAGGCTTGTCCTCCAAACTATAATTTTTATCAGTCAGTCAGACAAAACAGGAGAGGAGGAGGGATTGCAGCCATTATTTCCTCACAGTTTGTGTGTAATGACATTGACCTGGGCGAACTGACATAATTTGAATACCTTGGTCTTGAGCTCAAAGCAGAATTATCAGTGCTCATCAATATCGGTCACCAAGATATTCATCACTATTTCTAAAGGAATTCTCAGAGCTTGGGTTTTATTTTCCATCTTATGTTATGCATTCTATGTATTCTATTTTCATCTTTATTTTTATCTTATTTTTATTATTATTTTTTATGTTCACTCCGTCTATTTTCATGTGAAGCACTCAGTGCATGTAATTTCCTTATTGTAAAGCTTTTTGAGTCGCATTTCTTGTATGAAAGGTGCTATACAAAGATATAAAGATTATTATTATTATCATAATTGAAACGAAATAAATGTGTTCAATCTTCTATTGTTTTCTAAAAACTTTTGATAATGCTTTGTTTTATAGCTATGTACTTTCCTGGAATGAACTGTGTAATGTTGTTCAAATGTTTGGGAAAATACATCAGTGTTCAGTTGGTACACTGCCAATAATTAAATTACAATTAATTTCAAGCATAATCTAAAGAATCTCTACATGGTTCTTTTTTTTTCATTATTCAGTCCTAATTCAGTTTTTTGGGTCATTTTGGGACAGCAGACCAAGTCATAAACACAAAATCTGACATATACATCAAGTTTTTATGGCTAATATGTGAGCAAACAGTTGCCTGTTGGCACATCCAACAGACACAGATCCGACATTATCATCCCACTGGAGTCTGTTTATGCAAAGGGTAAGGTTTTGATTTATGGTTCAGTGTCAGATTTCTCCCGTTGATACCACCAATGCAACACTAGATGGATGTGTTGTGTATGATCAGGCCATATCATGTTTTGATTACATTCTCCTCAGTCACTGTGTTTACATTATTTCATTTCCTTTGTGATATAAAGCTACGATGGGGCACGCACTTACTCACAGAACTGGACTTACATCTAGGTAACCTCTGTTTCACCTTGTCTCAACAATCTCCAGTGGCATTGGCAGTCAAAGCTGACCAATCACAGTTCTCTCCACGTGGTGTCCCTATAGCTGTCTGAGGACGTGTAGTTATATTTTTGAGAAGATTCACGTTCTTTCTGATGAAAGCGGTAGTCGGAAATATGCGCTTTGTGCACCTAAGAACCTTGAGCCATTTGCGACTGGAAGTCATAGCTGCTCAGCTATTTGTTCACCACTACCTGTAACGATGCCAGCAACACAGCATTAGTATGGTTTTACATGTAGACTAGTTGTACATTCGGTCACCTGTATGTCTCCGCTCCCATTATCCACCATGTTGTACTGGGCTGCCATGTGGTGGGACTCATGGAGTTTGGAGGCATCAAACTCCACCTGCTGGATCCTCGCAATCCTCTCAGTGACAAATACCTTCCCAAAACCATCACTCTGGTCTCTCTCCTTCCACCCCACAAAGAACTGTTTGAACATGGGAGTCTCTCCTCCCTCTGGCAATACCTGGATCTGCAAGACAATCAGCAACACCACTGGCACCGCTTCCATTTTTACATAAAGAAACATTTTTTGCAATGGTCACATATTTTTTTAATATTAAAACACATTTGATAACAGTTTTCAAGTTTCCCCCCCAAAACTGAAATATAGCACTTCTTAAAAAAATCTAACTACTGCAGTAGAAAAGTGAAAATGAAAGTAAACCTGTGTGTTTGCTGGGTAGCCCATCTGTTTGATGAAGCCCTCAGCTGTTTTCATGGCCTCACGTCTTTCACTGGGGTTGGCCTTGTGCCCTGGTGGAGATAAATTGATATTAATATGAAAAACCCACACAGCCTGCTGCACAGTCACAAAGACAATAAGCCATTCAAAGCAGATGCTGAAACTTTCAAGTGCTACTGTCTGATTACCTTTCCAAACAAATATCATCTTGTTTTTGCCATGATCCAGGATGAAGCATTCATCTGAGAGCAGGTCACTCTGGAGGAATGGGTTTTCCTCCTTCACAACGGTCACTTTCATGGATCCTGATGCATCAGACACCTGTTAACATACAAACATACAAAGCAGCTGGCAACTGTTACAAAGGGAGATTGAATGCAATAGGCCTCATGCAAGAATCGCTTGTCATGTACAGAGAATCTGCCTTTCTTCCCTGACTTAAGAATTATAATTATAACTATAATTTGAAACGGCAAAATCTTGCTGCAAAATCAATTCATTCCAGTGTAATCGCTGTGGTACGTGGATTCACTTGCAGGGATGAAGTAAATCTGTGCAAATCTTTGTGTCAAGTTCAACTTTGGTGAAAGTTGACCCACAGATTTGTGCCATTGACCAATAACAAACCATTTCAACAGTGCTGACCTTTGAGGGAATGGAAAGCCGGAAAGTCCAACATGGAGAAAGCTATTGTAGCGTAGCTGTGTGACTATTAACTGCTCCACAGAAAAGGAATGGTTTGCACCAGCGACCGATCCAACCGTTTTCTAACTGACACAAGCTTTTCTCCTCTTGGAATGAAATTATGCAGCTTAAGAGACCTGGCTTGTGAAATTCCAGGCTTGTGTCAAATCATCAACAATCACATAAAGGTAGTTATCCCAGTACACAGAACAGCGCCCCGCGTGATAATATGCATGAGATAAGATTCCTCTGTCTCATTTGATGTGATAGGATGAATCAATAAATCTTCCCTGACAAGTATAAGTATATAACATAAGTTGAACTGAATCACTGGTATTTTGTATGTGTGAATACTGTACCATGTAGAGTTTAGACATTTTCCTGTTGGACACGTCTGCCTCTGTATCATCATCATCATCTCCTTCTGATAGCTCTGGCTTCTCTCCAAGGACCTGTTAGTGTGAAAAATGATATTTCAAGTCATTAATGCCTCCAGTGATTCTGGGAAACAAGTTAAACCACAATTACACAGAAGAACATAACAGCATCAATTTCCATCAGCAGGATATTACAGCATATTGAAGTGTACTAGAAGCCACACTATGTACACTTGCAGTGATGGAAAATATTCTGAACAGACCAACAGAATAAAAAACAAGTCACTGCAGTATTGATTTGCAAAAGCAGCATCACCTGTCACTTGGTAAACTGGATTAGGTTAGCTATAATTTGCAGGCTGTAGTAATTCAACATTCATAAGAAGACTGATATCACTCTCATGTCTATACATTATGTACACAGCTGTTAGGATGTGGTTAGCCTAGCTTAGCATAAAGACTGGAAGGAGGCAGAAACAGCTGGTCTGGCTCTGTCCAAAGTACAGAAATGCATCTACCAACACCTCCAAATCTCACCAATTAACACGTTGTAGCTGTTTTGTTTAATCCATACACAAACAGAAATGTAAAAACAACAATATATGGTTAGGAAGCCAGGTGCAACGGTTGTGTGCTTCTTCCTGAAGTCTTGCTCTCATAGTGAGGATGCCAGGTTTGGTACCAAAAACAAAAACCTGTGCTCACCGACCACATCTGTCAACCTGTGCTAAATTTCCCCCTGCCTCCAGTCTAAGGTAGGCTAATCACATTCTGACTCTGAGGGGCAGGGGCGAAAAAAATAAAAAGGGCATCAGCTGCATATGGTGGGGCACCAGGGTGCAGAAAGTCGTGATGCATTTAGGGTGCAACAGTTCCAAGAGATTAAAATGATTTTATTGTGTAACTACTACACTTATGTAATCAAACACACAGGAAACTATCTAACTAACTGTTTAACCATTTAATGGAGGCCAACTAATTCTAGCATGTAGGGCAGCTTATAAGGCACTGCATCGCATTTTCTCTATTGGAAGGGCACCCTAGAGGGCACTTTATCATGCTTTCTCCACAGGAAGGAAACCCTAGGAGCACTTCAATGAATTTTCTCCAATGGAAGGATCGTAGAGGGCACTTTAGTTCATCAGTTGATCCAACTCAGCAAGATATCTTGACAACTACTATCCTGATTGTTGTACATTGTGGTATAGATATTTATATTCGAGCTCCCCAGAGGATGGTTCCTAATGATTTGGCTGCTATGGTTGTATTAGTTATCTCATGGAGTATTAAAGTGGACCTTGACTTGAGAATATGTTGTCAAAATACACTCCATCTGCTGAGTAAGACTGTGAGATGCAGTTGAAAGCACTGAAAAAAGTCTTCTACTCTATTACATCATTTATGGTTTGGATTATGGCTGTGATTTATTGATTATTACTTTTACTTGTTTTTCTTTTTCTGTATTTTCAGTCTGAGTCAGACATATCATGAGACTTGTCCATGATAAAGACCTGCATATGTAGAATAAGTTGACAGACTTGAGACAGAATGAGTTGAGACTCACATCAGTTAACTCGGATGGTTCACTTCCCTCTTCCACAACCACCAGTTCGGCACGGGCGTTTCTCTCGTTGTCACGGATACCTCTGGCCACCTGTGTTGCCTTCAGTCGCTCAAACTTGTTACACTTGGATCCACACCACTGATAGATCTTCTAGAAATTGGTGAGAGACAGGCAGACAGGGACTCACTGTCAACATATAAACTTGTCTATAGATAATCCAGTTTGATTAACTCTCCCTCTGCAAACATGAAAATATGAAAATATATGTCCTTACATCTCCGAGATCGACGATGAAGCAGTCTCCGCTGTTGAAGCTGGACCAGCTAAGAGAGACCTGGGTGGCCCTGACTACCCGCCGGCCCTTGATGTGGAGGAGTCTCTCTGCCGAGAGGTCATTGGTGATCACATGGTGGAAACCTGAGGCCACACCTCCTGTCTGAGGGGCAGAGAACACTGTCAACCTTCTTCCATGCTTCTGTTTACTTCAGAATCTAACTTCTTCTTCTGTCCCATGAGTCACTGTTCCCTGTGGCTAAATATATAATGCAGCCACAGGATTTATGGAAAAAACAGCTGTGATTAAGTCATGAGTCAAACTCCAGTTAAAAAAACTTTTTTTTAAAATGCAATCCTATGTCAATATTTTTTTTCCATTTGTTCCATTTGAACCACTCTCCATTAACCCAAGATGATGAATAAAAGCGAGTCTACAGCAACTCTAGCAGCTCTGTGAAACTGTGCTTAGGTACATTGATGCTTTGAGCTAAATGCTAATGGCAGCATGTTAACATGCTCACAATGACAAACATTTGCTAAATAGAGCCAAAGTACAGCTGAGGCTGATGGGAAGTTTTGCAGGTATTTGGTCATAAACCAAAGTATTGGACAAATACACTTTTTTCTCATGGTGGTGCTATAAAGGTCAGCGGAACACCAAAATCATCATCTAGAGACCATGAATGTCTGCGCCAAATTCCATGACAATCCATCCAATAGTGACCAAAATGGCGAGCCGACCAACTGACACTGACATCCCTAAAGCCAGGCTGCCAGCATATCTAATAATACATGTTGCTGCATATTTGTGACAAATCTAATAAAAAATGGGACATAAGAATTCAATTTAATAGCTTTCCATAAACATCCCAGAGTAGTACTGATCAGTCAATAATCATGCAATCAGTTAAACTGCAGCATATACACCATGACAGAGCTGCACCCCACAGACTGGGCTAGATCTGACATTTTGGGGCTTTTTATGAATCTGTTCAAAATGTTGGTCTGGAGTAAGATATCTCAGCAGCTACTAGCCAGATTGTTATGAAATATGCTGTGGATATTCATAATCCCCGGAGGATGATTCTTCATCAGTTTAATTACAATCAGACTTTTCCTACAGCACAACCATCAGATAATAAATTACATCTATATATAAGCAATATGAAATTCTAATAGACAGATTGCCATAAAATTAACTCAGTACATTTATGCTCCCCAGATGATGAACCCTTTTATTTTGGAATTTCAATTATCTTTTCCCTAGGGTCCCTAGAGTCCAAAATGTCAACTTAACACACAGAATATCTGGGCTTTGTTAGTAAAAGCTCAGTATAGGCAAATATAACAGTCTAACTATAATTCAGAGTAAAGTCACAACTGTACATGTCCAGCACAAGTCAGTTGATTAAATTTTCAGACCAGTAAAGAATGTGATCCATACTTTGTAAGTGATCCCGCTCTTAAAGTAGCTGGTGAAGGCTGTTGACTCGACCCCCTGCAGTTCTCTGTACTGGACCGGCTTTCCTCCCAGGTAGTCATCCAGCTGCACAGTAAAAATGGCTGCAGCGGCACTCTCATCCTGGCTGCACTCCTTTCCTTTAAAGAACAAGCACAGGCTGAAATGGAGGACACTGGAAAATTATGGATGTATCCATTTTTGTTGCATTTATATAAGAATCTACTGTTCTTCTGGCAGGCATTTGCGGGGCAACAACACTGAAAGTTCATGAAATCACCATGTCCATTCACTGCATGTACATGCACATTGTGCAGTAACCTGATTTTTTACATTTTGTGTAAACAAGAACAAAGCTTCCTCATTCAGGATAGGGATCATTCTAACTGGGAGTTTTTCAAGAGTGCATTGGCATGATGAAGCCCAGGACAGGGAAAGAAATGTGGCTGGGATGAAAGGAAAGAAACATTACTCATAGCTGTGTCTAAAATAAGTCAATACAACTAAAGTGTGACTGAAAGGGAAAGATAAACAGAAATAAATATGTCTAAATAAGTTGTTTTCCACAGCTGAACATTAGGTTACTGTAAACTTCAGACATGGTAACAATAAGGAAAAACTGCATGTTCTCTGCAGCGTCAGTCAGAAAAAAAACTCTTCAGGCTGCAGTGTGATACACTGTGTGTCTCATATACCTGCCTTGTTGTAATAAGGTTACTGCTGTGCATGTAAACACATTCTCTGATTTCCACCCATTACCAGATTTCACCTCATAACTAAGTGTGAATGTAATCTTAAACAAACTTTACACATTATGATATAATTATTTATAATCTAAATAAAATAGATTACCTATATTTAACTGACATGTCAAACTTCATACATTTTTTATTGATATGGAACCTGGCCTCTTCATCAGTGTTACTGTCTGTCCAGTGATTACGGCCTGTCATGTCAACATGACTTAAAGAAATACAATACTTCAACATTTTGGGAAATATGATTTTTTTTGGTTTCATTCTAAGAGTGAGATAAGAAGACCAATATCAATCTTATGTCTGTGTGTTAAGTACAGAGCTGGAGTCAGGGCGTGGTTAGCCTAGCATAGCATAAAGACTGGAAGCAGGGGGAGCCAGCTAGCCTTCACACTTGGCGGGTGTACTGCTGAGGACCCAAGGAAGTGCAGTGTCAAGTGTGAAGTTGTTTGGATGAGCGGTTCTCGAGAAAGCTGCAAGCTGCAATACCTGAGGCCAAGCACTCGGCCCGTTCTGAACAGGCACGTTTTGAAGGGACACTATTTTATTTGAAGTTTCATGACACAAAAATAGCCCCATACAGAGAAGAGAGGTGGCAATGCAAGAAAATACCAACATCAGTATTTGATGTCAAACTGCTTGCTGGGCTCTCGTCCGTTGCGGCTGATGATTTGACTACAGTGTGACTGTTAGTGGGTGAGAGCTGTGTCAGCAAAAAAAGCTCTGCTGTTTCTCACAGTCACTCTGCAAAAAGTGTTTTATCTTCTTGTGGTCCTGTGTGACAGGAAGGCATTAATCATTAACCAGTGCTGATGGGTTCTCAGACAGAGGGTGGAGGAAGTAAACATCTCAGTCGAATTGACTCTCTACTCTCAGAGGATATGGTGAGAGTTTCAATACTGCAAGAAGGAAGTACTGATAAAAACATGTTACAGTGTTGTGTGTGTACTTAGTGTTGGCTCATCAGTAGGATAATGTATGAACTTACATGGCATATTTCTTTGTATAGGCACAGGCAAGGGCGTAATTTCCACTGGGGATGGGGTAACGTGTCCCCCTCACTTTACAATACAGTATTTCTGTCTCTCTCACTTTTATAGTTTCAATGATTGAGTCACTAAAATCTCTCTAAACTGTATTGTTGTACAATCCCAGCTGCCAAAATCCAGAGGGAAGAAGAGAGGAGTTGATTAAAATATTGATATGTTCATCTCCGTCACTTACAAGTACTACCATTCATGGTAATTCACTGTAGCTTAATTTAGCTTAACAAGCAGCAGACTTGTTTGGCCCCAGATTTTACCTCTCAGGCCACATACAGGCTACTACCCTACCTTCTGATTTGGGGAGTTTATACTTGCAAACTGAGAGGAAGACCTGCAAGCATGACTCAGGGCAGTAAAACACTCAAACAAAATCCTCTGCGCCTTTTTCAGGTTAAAAAAAAATGGAATGCATGTCATTATTTTCGGTCAGTACTCTCCAGCCAGTAAAATACAATATATGTCATTAAGATCTCTATTAAGGAAAACTTTTAAGTGACGTCAGTGTTGTAATAAAACTCCAAATTACATGCATTGATTTCTTTTATTTTGTTGGACTACCTTTAATTTGGAAAGCCTGGTAATATAATATGTTATTTGCTGGATTGATTATAAATATATAAACGAAGGAAACTTCTGACTTCATGTGCCCCCTCACCCACTTCTAAGCTCTCTACCTCTAGGCATTAGCATTTTTTAAGTATTTACATCAAGGGCATCAAACAAGATCCATCTTTTGTGCACACACACAAAAAAATCTTTCTTAAGTATTTAAGTATTGCACTTCCATAAAGCTGGAAGACTTGCAAAAGACAGATTAAAAAAGAATGGTCAAGATTGAAGCAGCAGAAGCCAAGATATGCTCACCTTTAGTCCCTGATATGGGGATGTAACGACAGCTCTTTTGGCTGCGACTGTCCCAGTTTTCTCATTATATTAAAAGGTTACAACAAAGCATCTTGTCAACAGCAAAAAAGAGCGAGTTTGTAATCCACATGAGAAACCAGAGAGGGTGTCCACCCAGTAACCAACTGATAAATGAGAAAGAGGTGCGTATGTGTACCCTCCTATACTTTACATTTGTCAAAGTGAAGGAAAATTGATGGAAAACATTTATTAAACTTTTTTGTTTCAAGTAGCACAGATGCAGAAAGAACTTTGAACTGAATAAATCAAGGTCTAACATTGATTAAACTAAAACATTCCCCTTTTTGACCCCTTTGTCCATACACTGAGATATTTGAGAAGTTCCACAGAGATGATGGTACAATGTGAAGAAGGACTCCACTTGTGGGCAGTGGATAAAGCTGTAAACACAACATATTATCACAGATATGGCTAACTCGTTAGCAAACAGTTGCCTATTTACACATCTTGTGTTTGTGTCCGTATGATGATTGTCAGTCCAATATTCACTCTCCTTGCAAAAATGATTTTTTTACTCAGCTTGGCAGAGAAAATGTTTCTGCTCACATGAAACATTTACACAATACATTTCAGTCACTACATAAAAGTGTGTGTGCTGACAGATGCCGCAAAAACTGCTCATAATAACAACAATAATTATTATTTGTTTTTTATTTCCCAATGAGCACCTTTAGTATTTTCTCTGCTGTGCAATCACATCTCATTTCCTGAAAAGGATAGGTCTCATAACACCACTTCTCTCTTGTACTCTGCTGTGGGACACACAGATTATATCATCCACGCAACTCATTCAAAATTCATTAGTACTTCCTCTTCACTGGAAGCAAATTGTCTCTCCAGTCTGTCCAAGACTGACAGCAATTACAGAGAGAACAGTCCTCACATCAGCATGCCTCATATCACATTCAGATTCAGGACTATCTAAAAACTGTCAATAGGGAATGTCAATTCATTAATGTGCCTGTGTTTTAACCACTTCCAATGAACTAGTAAAACTCTTCAGCGATTTCTGAAAAAACGTTGCTTCTTTGCGTCGCAAGTAGCACTGTAAAACAGCGATTTTTTTGGTTTTGGTTTTTGTTGTTTATTAGATTGCCCACTTCGAGACGAACACAAGAGAACACACGGCCATTTTCCTTTATTAAAGCCTACAAAAACGAAAAAACGTAATTCTGATCAGTTTTTTGTTTGCTAGATTGAGCGGAATAATTGAATGATCGGATCTCATGACCTGGATGAATGAGAATATTCACAGGCTGAATGATCGGATGATACACGGACCAATTTATTTGCCGACTCAGGACAGAGCAATGATATAGTTTTGTCTGCCATGCAAGGTAATCTTACATGACTTACAGTTGTAATAATGAATGATGCCAGTTCATCTTTATAACTTGTGCTTTTGTTTTACATGCAGCTCTACAGTTATTTCCTCATGATCAAAAATCATCTACCTTTTTCCTTCTTTGCTACACTTGACAAATATACACCTCAGCTGCTGAAGCTCTACAAAAACGGGAAGGCTGGAAGTTTTGGTGAAAAGATGGAAGAAGTTTTGATGGCAGATGAGGAACAGGTAATTAAATAGGTAAAAATATATAATATTGCGTTACACTGATGTATCAGTAAATAATCACAAGAGCTACTAAGGCACGTGCCACACCACCACCACACACTTAGTACTTTTTCCACCACTGGCAGTAACACACTGCATTGTGTCTGCACTTGACGAATGCATCGACTTTAGCTCCCAGCACAATGCACTTAAAATGGCACTCTTCAGTGTGAGATCTCTGTCCAGTAAGACTTTCATTTTAAATGATTTTATTTCATCTGCAAACTTGGATTTTATGTTTTTAACCGAATCTTGGTTGCAAACTAATGATCACAGCCAGCTTGTTGAACTGTGTCCTTCACACTATGATTGTTCCAACCACCCCAGGGTCAGTGGTCGTGGTGGTGGCCTAGTGAGTGTTTATAAAAAGAGCTTCAAATGTTATCAAGTGCCTTGTGATGAATTAGCTTCCATTGAAATTTTCACTTTTAAACTTGGCAGTCTCAATCGGATCATATCATTTATCGCCCCCCAAAACCAACTGGCAGCTTTTTAGTAGAACTCCCTGAATTTTTATCCACTCTTGTTTTAAATTATGACAGAGTTGTTCTTTGTGATGATTTTAATATCCATGCTGATGACTCCTCAGGGTTCATGGGTGTAAAAATATCCTCTGTGGAATTACTGGAAATTGCTGTGTCTGATCACAAATGCACAGTTTTAAACTGTGAATCTCCTGTTGTTAATACTGTCTCACCCCGCTCCTCGTGCACTCGCATCTTTCATGAGCAAAGCATCTCAAAGTTCTGTGCATTGTTTGATAGCCAAAACCCACACCTGTTCCCACACCAATAATCTGGCCGACCGCTTCAATTCAATCTGCTCGTCTTCACTAAGTATTATTGCACCTCTGAAGGTTAGGTCTAAGTCCTCAGATAAGCAACAATATTCACAGCTGCAAAGGGGAATGTAGGAAATCATCAAGTACATTACAATACTATGAAGGAGTTAATATTACACTATAGCAATATGGTTAAGGATCAACATAACCCTCAATTTTTTTTTTATGACTGTCTGACTACCCCAGCTGAAAGTGATGCTGATTGTGAAATGTTTTTATCGTATTTTACTGACTGGAGTCAATTAGAACCCCTATACCCCCAACGCTACTTACTCTAATGTCCTCCACTGCAACAAGATAGTTTGATCCAGTTTTATCCCATTACCTTGTTTGAACTTTTAGAAGCTGTATCACATATGAGAGTGTCCTCCAGCCCTCTGGATGTGATACCAACAAAGTTTTTACTAAAAGTAATGGAATCTGTCAGGCCCTGTTTGCTTTCTGTTTTAAACACTTCCCTGTCTAATGGCTGTGTCCCTGATTATTTTAATACAGCTTGTGTGAATCCACTGCTAAAAAAAAAAACTGGGCTGGATCCCTCCCTCCCTCAAAACTATAGACCAATTTCCAAGTTTCCTTTTCTATCCAAAATGTTAGAAAAAATAGTATCCAAGCAATTTCTCTCTGCGCTGGAAAATAACAACATTTATGAAAAGTTTCAATCTGGTTTCTGGAAGAATCACAGCACTGAGACTGCCCTGCTCAAGGTTACCAACCTTTTAATGGCTGCTGATGATGGCATGTGCTCAGTCCTTAGCGCAGCGTTTGACACAATTGACCACAGCATCCTGTTAGACAGACTGAGGCACTGGGTGGGGATATCTGGTTCAGCTTTAGAATGGTTTTCATCTTACCTGCCAAATAGGAGGTTCTGTGTCTCTGTGAACAACTATGTCTCTTCATTTTCTTCTGTTAAGTATGGTGTGCCTCAGGGGTCGGTTTTGGGACCAGTTTTATTTTCTTTACATGCTTCCGCTTGGGCACATTATTCATAGACATGGTGTCTCTTTTCATTTTTATGCTGATGATATGCAGCTGTACCTGCCTGTTAGATCTACAGACCCTGGAATGCTGAGTTCATTTAAGGACTGCCTTTGTGATGTCAAAATTTTCTTCAGCTGAACTCAAACAAAACAGAGATCCTTGTCACTGGGTCCCAGCACAAGGTAAAACAAATTCTGCCATCTGCTGGTTCCCTATTAGATCATATCAAGCCCGTTGCAAGGAATCTTGGCATCTGGTTTGACAGTAACTGAAGTTTTGAGCAGCACACCACAAAGCTTGTGCAATCATGTCACAGAGATCACAGAGACCATTTTACACGCCTTCATCTCATCACACCTGGATTACTGTAACAGCCTTTTTACTTAAATCTATTGATCAACTCCAGACTGTACAGAACTCCTGCTAGGCTTTTAACCAGAACCAAGAGATATGAGCACATCACTCCTGTTTTAGCCTCTTTACACTGGCTCCCAGTATGTTTTAGGATTGATTTTAAGATTTTACTTTTTACTTTTAAGGCTTTTCATGGCCTTTCTCCCTGTTATATCTTGGACCTCTTAGTACCGTACACACTCTTTGAGATCCTTAGGCAGAGGTCTTTTGCCTGTTCCAGAGGCCTGGCTGAAAACTGAAGGGGACTGAGCGTTTGCAGTCAGGGCCCCGAGGCTCTGGAGCGATCTGCCCAAGGAAAGTCAGTGATCTCTTTTAAGTCCCTTCTTAAGACATACTGTTATCGGAGAGCTTTTCCTGATTTACTTGAGTTTCAATTTTCTTCTTCTTCCATCTTTTATTTCCTTTAAAAATGTTTTTCTTTAGAAAAATACTTCACTGTATTGGTATCTGTTTTCTTTTAAAACCTGATGACCTGGCTTGTCGGTTTTATTTTTGCTGCCTTTGTAAAGCACTGTGTAACGTGGATTATTATTATTATTATTATTATTATTATTATTATTGTTATAACACAGAGAACAGACATAGAGAGCTGGTCAGACACTGTGTTCATGCTTCCAAGTGGGCACACTTTAAAAACAGCTCGTAGGATAATTGTCAGTCTGTTGTTATGTTACTGACTGACTGCATGCCAAGGATCACTGGCTGAGTGAGTAGCCAAACTGGAAAAGTTGACACCAACAGCTCCGGCATTGACTGAAACAGTGCTGTTGCACATCAGTTTGACTCTAGCATGATAGCATGAAGATAATCTCTTCTTAGCAGCACTATCTCTATCAATCTCTATTGCTTTCCTTGGAAAATGCCTGAGGATGCCCCTGAGTGTTTCTTTACAATCTGATGTGATATATTGTATATGTCTCTTACACTGGAGAACTTTATCTACACCACTTTCCTCTCATGACTATCTGATCACTCTGAATGTTATTACATCCAATTATCACTCATTTCCTTTATTTTGATCGAGTGGGAAAAAAAGAAATGGATCAAATTAAGAAGGTCCAGGGCTTTACTCACTTACCCAGCCAGTAGTGCAGGTGGTAGAAAAAGCTGTCCTTCAGTTTGACAGTGTAGAGAATCACATAAGCATCTCCGGTGTAAAAGTTCCCATGTAAACTCTCCGGCACAGGGACCAGATCCAGATTTTCTATCCTCCAAATCTGCAGGCCAGCTGTCTTGCCGGCATTGGTGAACTCTTTGTGGTGGAGCACCATGTCTGCTGCTGCTGCTGCTGCTGTTAGTCTCTGAGGATGAGTGAGGATACCAGGCAAGGTGAGAGGAGGGTGGGATGGCTGAGAGCTGGAATACACTGCTGCTCTGTTCCTAAGCACTGACTGACTGACTGAGTGTGTAGCAGAAGTGTTTTCGTTTCTGCTTTCTCTAGCCCTTAGAAACACACAGTGGGTGTGTCCATATGCTGCCAACATACACACACACCAGCATCCTCAAATACACATGCATGAATCAAGCTTTTCAGCACACACGCACACACATTTGATTTTTTGGTGAAGGAAGAAAAAACAAAAAGAAAACTAAATGAAAAATAATTATTTTTCAATAAATATGTACATAATTTCAAAGAGCAATTGAATTAATGAATATATTGTTTATTATTTTATTATATATTTAAATAAAAATCAATTATAAACACAAAAAGTGATATGATTTGCATACAAGAGATGGGAACATGCATGTATATATGTAGTGTTGTCTGTACTGAGCATGTTTGTATGATTAAAGCTGCATCAAATAATCAATTAATGTTTTGGCCACTTGGGGTCAGAAACACTGACATATCACCTTGACAACGCTGAAATATTATCTCCTGGTCAAATCATCAATGCTAACGATGCAGCAAACAGTTGCCTATTTACACATCGAGCGGACACAGAGCAACATTAGCATTCATTTGGAGTCATTTTTGTGTCCACCTGATGAATGAAATCCAATATTCACTCTCCTTTTAGCTCTGCTTTGGTCTCCACCAAACAAGAGAAATATCCGACTCTTTCGCTGCCAAATGGTCCACTATGTTCACCAGCTAGTCTAGCAGGTAGTGTCCAGTATGTTTATCAGAACTGAAAACAGCTGCCTGCTTCTGCTGGTAACAGGGTTGATAAGAGTGGAGTTTATGGGATGTAAAACCAAAACAATGAGCTAAAAGAGGTGCAGTTGGTGACAATTTGCTGTTTCGTCATGACGAGAGACAGCTTTCACATGACACATAATAAACGTATCCGTTGTTAATATAAAAAAATACTGATTAGTGCAGTTTTAAATGACTAACATGACCTGTGTTGTTTCATATTGCAGCCCATTAAAAATAAATCATACATTAGTGCTTATAATTTTCAAAACCATAACATTGTGTTTCAGATTTTAGAATGCACTTCTCATCCATTGGTTTCACCTAGCTCAGCATGACGACTGGAAGCAGGGGGAAGCAGCTAGCCTGCTTGTCCAGAGTTCAAAAATACACCTATCAACACCTCTAAGTCCCATTGAAAATCTTTGGTGGGATGGAAACCAATATTAGTGAGCTGGAAGCTGTTGCACATGAGGAGTGGGCTAAAAGTCCAAAAGGAGGTGTCAGAAGCTGGTGAGAAACTACTGGAAATATTCACTGGGAGTCACAGAGGTCAAAGGATGCTTGACAAAATATTGACATAGTTGTTTTATGTTAGTATGTTGTTTATTCTGGTAGCATTTAGCATTCATCAGGCAAGCTGGAAAATGTATGCCATTGAAGGATATGTAAACTATACACTACTGGCATATTTGTATTATTCAGTTATTCAGCCTAGCCAACAATCAGAAAAGACCTGTATTTATTCATTTATAATATAAAAAGGTTCCATATAGGACTTAAGTTGTCAAAACTGAGAATCAAAATGCTTTGTGTTAAACTGATCCAAACTGCTCAGCAGTGAATCAAGCCATAAAATATTTCATTATTACTAAATGAAAAAGTAACGGCCTGGACCACACGGGGATCTGGATTTAATAGTCTAATTAGTAACAGGGTGGTTGCTATGTTAATCAGTCTGTTAAGTGTTATCTCTGGACATTTCCATTGCCTGTCAGCTCATGCTTTTTTTTTTT
>NTHP01000165.1:558829-570358 GCA_003416845.1 Oplegnathus fasciatus
TTATGGTTTCATGTTGGTTTATAAATGGCACTGAGGTTGAAGGCAGGAAACTGCCACGTGATTTGACTAATTTCCTGTTAGCATGTTAGTATACAGGAAACCTGAGGCTCACTATTCTTGCATTTACATTTTAGAGTGAAAACATTATTATGTTGTACCTCCTAATTGGTTTCCATACAACATGTAAAAAGAGATGCTTGGTCCCATGCATTGGCTAACTTTAACTACTCTTGACTATAATTATGTTCTGCCCCATTTCTCAGTTATTGAATGTACAGTGCAAAGTATTACAGAGTTCATATTTGGCGTGTAAAGACTTGGTTGCTGCAACAGTAAACTTAAAGTTAAGCACAGGAAGAGCAGACAGAGCAGGGTGTGACAGTAAGAATGTCCCTGGAGGAAAGAATCTGAGTCAGAGTGTACAGGTGGACGCTGGGAGTAGGCGACACTGATAAAACGCTGGAATGTGAACATAGCCATTGTTGTTGTTGCAAACTGAAAGCAAAAGAATAAACAGTGCACTGACTGTTTAAATTGAGAGCCTAAATGTCTGTACTTGTTAATGGGTATGAGAAAATCCAAGGTGGCAAGCATCCCAATGCACCTGACCTGACA
Source organism: Oplegnathus fasciatus (assembly GCA_003416845.1). Lineage (NCBI taxonomy): Eukaryota > Metazoa > Chordata > Actinopteri > Centrarchiformes > Oplegnathidae > Oplegnathus > Oplegnathus fasciatus. The sequence goes on from NTHP01000165.1 coordinate 559,445, forward strand.
GAGCACACTTAAAATCTGTCTGTGTCGAGTCTGAAGCTTAAATCACTGGATGCAAAATATTATGTGTATTACAGTGTTACTGTGGACCATTATTCATTTTTCACTCATCAAGTGTTTGATTTGTGCAGATTAACAAACGACTCCTCCTCAACCACTCTCACCATATCTCTGCAATACTGTTTTGTTTTCTGCCGGCTGTCTACACACTAAAACTGCACTGCTGTTGTCTATGAGTGTAGAGTGAAAGTTAGAAAGTTAGAAAGCGATGTGTTGGGGAGCTGCACCAGTAGTGGGGTCAAAAATGTAAAGTTTGTCTTGAGGGTAGCCTATATAAAAGGTCATGGGGTCATCAAAATGAAAAGGGTTCACTGGAGGCAAAAACATGCTCTTAATTGTTACAGTTATCTGCCAAATAGCTAATGACATCTGTTGTACACAATTGTAAAATTTGTAGCGAAATAGTGATGCTAGAAGAAAGGCAAGTGGTTCAATCAGACTAAGATACATGTGGATAAAGTCATGAGGTATAAATACAAAATTGATGACATGATGAGAAATATCATTGGAATGTTTTTAAATATTATAGTGACGTTAGAAATTACAAACACGAATCTGAGCAACGCTTACTCTATAGCACTACACCCCATCAGTCATGTTCTAAGTTGCTATAGGGACATTATAGGAATATTATAGAGGGCCTTAAAGGATAAAATATGTGAACTAATACTCCAGATTCTTCTTACTATTGTTTCAGTATTTGCTGATACTGCTTTTTCATTCAGTTCTTAGAAACACCTTTTCAGTCTTACCACTGGCTTTGCATGTACTGCTGTACACATGAAACTAGGGGCTGTGATGTCTTCCATTTCACGTCTTTGTGGCCGTAAGCTTGGATAATTTTGCATTCAGCATCTCCTTATTTTATGGTAGTGTGCGGTAGTTTGAAAAAGTTTTACATTACACATGTGAAATATCTGAAATTCACATGTGAATTGATCACATGTAAAATCTGCCTACTGTTTTTGTGAAATCTTTATGTGAAATGGTTCCACGTGTGATAAGTTAAAGCTGAAGCAGGTAACTTGTATAAAAAAAACTTTTAGTCATATTTGCTAAAACTGTAACTATGTCCTGACAGTAGTACATGAGACAGATAATCTATGAAAAAAATCTGGCTTCTCTAGTTCCACCTGCTGCCCCTAAGGCCGTTTGCAAGAATCCACTGCTCCCTAGTCAAAACAACCAATCAGAGCAGGAGGAGTATCTGATGTGTCAGATACTTGTGAACCACTGAACAACCAAGCAATGAAAAAACTGCCCATCCCTCCTTCGTCAACAACAGTTTACACAACAAAGACAAGTAAACAGAAGAAGACCAATGAAGAAAAGCAGCTAAAAAGAAAGAATTAGACTGAGCGACTCTGGGGGGAGGGGCTTTGGAGGCGAGCTGGAGCACAGCAGAGACGGAGGGGGAGGGACCTGGAAGTTGTATTCGTTCAAATTTCAAGCTAAGTCTACTCTCTTCTCAATCCTACTGACTTCAGCTTTAAGATAAGCTTTTATTGTTCCCCAGAGGGGAAATTCAGGTTTTGCAGCAGCACAAGTACAGATAAACAGAGAAAGGTAAAACAATAAATAATTAGGAAGTAGGCTATATGAAATAAAAATAAGAATAGAAATAAAAATAGAAACTATGCAAGAGCAATGAAACTCATAATTGAAAGGGAAGCAGAATACATACAGCCAACCATTTCTGTACTTAAACTAACAGTGCAGTACCGTCTCAAACAAAGTGACATAGTTCTGTGGTTAGTGGCAGCAAAGTCAGCAAAGTATGGAATATGTAAAAGTAACATGATATCATCTGCTATAACGGCGTACACCAGAATATTATACAATATGATTAAGTAATTATACTTAGTGTTGTCTGCACTAATATAGAAATATGATGTTGTACATTATGTAAAAAATACAGTACAATAGTATGGGATATATAAAAGAGATGATGAAATGTAGTAATAAACTACAACAACAACAAATAGAGAATATAATACTGGACAGGGTGCAGAGAGGCCTGGTTACCTTACATAATAACTATACTGTTAATGTGTGTTAAAACTCCCACATGAGCAACATGAGGAAATGCAAATCCACCAGTTGTAAAAGCAATAATCAAATTAAATATTTTTAAAAAACAGATCACGACTTTAAATTCCCCGCGTGATAAAACACTGAAAACAGAAATAAAGTTGAATAACCAGTCTGTGGTACCATATCCTTGTGGGCTTGTTGGAGCTCATTTGAATCCTCGTGAAATGTGTTCTGTCACTGTTCCAATTCAGAAACCTGTTAGCCAACAGTTTTGCAAAGCCTCTTTCGAGCGAGTTCCAATAGACGCGGTGTGTGCCTGATGTTGAATTAACTCGTGATATCCGCATGCGTGAGGCTGTGCTTGCTGTGTGGTATTCTGCAGCACCTCTTTAACCTGAGCCTGACCCAAGGGAAGGTGCTGGTGCTGTGAAAGACATCCTGTCTGGTTCAGGTGCCGAAGAAGCCGGCTCCCCACGACCTCAATCACTATCAACCAATATAATTTGGATCAATGGTCAGCTATTCCATCTATGTTCTCTACATTCTACCTGTGATTTGTGGCGGGTAACAGAAGACAAAGTTAGCAACGTGGTGCTCAAAGAAGACCTCTGTGAAGGCCTAAAAAAGCAGGATTCCATATTCACAGAGGTTAAAGTACAATGTAAACAAAATACACAGCACACAAACATGCAACACATCTGATCTCACACCGTCAACGTCCTCTGAAAGGCCCCAGACGTACAAGGCCTCAGAACCATCTAATGATGCAGAAATTTGCGAGTGAACTGACACAAATGACTCCTCAAACTATGCATTTCACAAATAACGGACATTGGTATTTTTACAGTAATCAGAGACATATGGGCAGGGAGGAGAAAGAAGACACTGTGGTCATGGTTTGGGCATCATAAAATATTCTCACAGAATCTCACAGACTTAGCCCCAGGAAAGAAGTTGGAGAGTGAGGTACTTTTGTTATTTCTTTTTGATTATGATTGGACTGGTATTTCTCTTTTTAGATTGTTAGAAAAACAGTGGATCACAAGTTACTCTTGTACTCATAGATCATAAATGCCTATCTTTCAATTGTTGGAAGAAAAACTGGTGCAATCATTATAGACTCATATACTGTAAGTCATCTTACTGTATATGAGTCTATAAAGACTGCACCAGTTTTGCACTTCTTTAACATTTCTGTGATCCCTGCCAGACTCATATAAGTCATCTTACATGAGAGAAATATCAGCTTTCATGTGTACATTAGATACAGATCATATGGATCATAGGGAGCAACACAGAGCACATTAAATCATTTTCTTTATGACTACTGCTAACATAAGCGTGTTTCACAATTCAACTTATCTTGTATTGAAATGGATCTTACATGGGTTTATGTTAAAACTGGCAAACTGTAATCCATCTGTGTCCTCTGTGTAGAGCACTAGTCCAGCAATTGGGAAACGGGCATACTTCACGGCTGCCCATCCCAAACAGCAGGACACAACATCATGTGGTGTGTTTGTGTGCAAGGTGACAATTGTGATTATCTTTGTGGCCATCCATCATTTAAAAAGCCATCATAATTATACGTATCAGAAACCTTTTAGCTTGCAGAGCAAATCTTGCTCCAACAAGTTGTCCAGTACCCTGTGGACCAGGAGGGTGTGGCTAGGTTGAGGCTGGAGATTGCAATATCCTTGATGAATGATTGAGGTATACAGCACTCTATCAGGTATACTTAAATATCGTGTCTGTATTGGCATTGGACTACATTATTATCTGTATTGTGTGACATGAACCATGTGAAAATGTTTGACAGTATTCTGGTTTTTCTTTTTCCCTTTCAGATTGAGCGCACCACCTGCAGTCGGTGGTACCACACACTGTGTGTTGGCTATCCCTCCACAGAGGGAGACTATTCCTGCAATACATGTATTATACAAAATACAAGATATATTTCTAATCATTACTGTTGTCTTTCCTTCTGTCACAGTAATGAGTCTGGCTGCTATGTAACAAGAAACAAAGTTTGCATTGCACATATTTGAACTTGAGTTTGGTCAGTGTTAATATATAGTATATGTAAAATTCTTACTTTTTTTTAAATTTACACCAGAGAGGTGTGTTGCCTGTGCTGTTAAGTATTTGATTTTGGTGGGTCTAAATAATACAAGATAGAAAAGGCAGGCAGTACTGCCAGAATACATTATAAATCTATAGATTATATAGTATAGCATTATATTGTATGGTTACCATAATACCACAGTATCTCTGCGGCATACTTTGAATGGCATCAGTAGTGATGTTGTAGCTTTCAGTGGTTCGACTCCTACACAGGTAGTTTTGTTGCTTTTATGTGGCCAGACAACTAATAACATTTTCGTGATGAATACTGTTAATATTTTTATGTATTTTTGTCGAGACCAAAATTTATGTTCTAGCAAAGTCTTTCTATTGTAATGTTTCAAAAGACATCCGCAAGCAAGTACCACCAGTTAATCTGGCACACCGGCAGGCTCCAACGACATGCAGCGGCAGGATAAAGAAGCTATAGTGAAAGCAAACAGAACTTCAGATTAATCCTTAGACATCAGGAGCTTTACTTCGAGACGTGAAATAAAACTGGATCACATCAGGCAGAGGGTTAAGAACAAAGAGCAAGAGTCATATGAGGTTTGATAGTGATGTCATTATGTGGCCAGCAGTCACCACAATCTGAATACATTTCCATTATGACTGACAATCTTACACAACAGCTGATTGAATCTATTTAAACACTGCAGACTTAAGATGTGCCACACTGATGTCACCGCATGATTGATCACATGTTGAAAAGGATGACATGTCAGTTTCCTGTGAGTGATACATCTGTCCTCTGCGTCACACACCACTGACAGCTCGATGGGACAGCTTTGAGGAACACAGCAAGATGTTTGATCTGATGGACTGTTATCCACTGCTGCCAGATGTTTTTATGAATTCACACGGATGCTGTTGTCTTAAGCACGAATACTGAACTTTCAGTTTATTTACATGCGCAGAAGACAGCAGGTTACGGGGTGAAGTGAGGTTAGGTAGGAACTTGTTTATAAAGGCTGTAAGGACCTGGTTACTGTATATTCCATGTTTACTGCAGCTGTGCAGTCATCAGATTTCTCTCCCTCCCCTGGTTTTAGGACAGCTGCTGACTTATTGAGTGTATTAGAGATATAATTAGAAATACAAGATGCTATATTATATTAATATATATTAATGGACTCCACAACACCTGATGACCCCGTTATCCCAGCATGATCTGACAATGTTCCAAAGAGCTTCTTGTGATGTCACAGAATACTTGGCTTTCTCAGTCTTCAAGTGCTCCCATAAATGTTCAGTGGGGTTGAGGTCAGGTGACTGTGGAGGAAAGTCCTTCTCCACGAAGATGCAAACCAGAGGGTGTAGCATGTCTCAGAAGAATGGAGTGGTACTATATATATATATATATATATATATATATATGAAATCACTCAACAGATAAACATGTTTTAAAACTTTATTCATGCTCCCACAACAACAAAACGTTTAAAATGACATTAGAGGTAGGAGTCTAAAATAGCTTTTCAAATGTTAAATGTTAATAGGAATTGGAAAATGTCAAACACTTCCTGGTTCGTTCTTTAACTGTGATGATTTGCAGTTTTTCTGTTGTTATCTAGCAAATCCACTGACTGCAGGGATTATAAACTGAAATGAACTCATTTTGCTCTGAAATTGCTTTGTTTTTAATTGATGGTGTGACTGAGCTTTAAGTCTTCAAATTGCAAACATTAGATAAAGAACTCATCAATCATCTGACTATTGGTAAAATGGTACAAAAAAAAAGCATATTCACAAAATGTCTCAAGCTAGACGAGCTAGACCACAGTAACACACAGAGGTTAGAACTGCAACCTGCCACGAGAACGTTCCACTTCTCTTATCATTACAATGGAATGCATCAGGAGCGCCTTCATTTCATTACAAAGTTGGAGGCAAAAAACAGTAATGTATAAATTATAACAGTGAGCACCCAACAACCAAATACTACAGGAGGTAAGTCAGCAGATTGTCCAAATTCAAAGCTGACAGTGCAGTCAGAGAGAAACACGATGAAGAAAATGAGCTTATCTCAGTATCAGACACAGCCGTATCTGAATACGCTGATCATGTAACAACACTACTTTTTGTGGATCCTTCTTCATAGGGGAGAGACAGACTTTAGAGAACATCAGACTGCTAATAAAGAGTGCATTTTAAATAGACTTATAAAGTGCATTATGGGTTGGTAGGTAGTGAAATACCTCTATCAAGTTTTTTCCCCCTCTTGCTTAGGAGCACAACTGGCAAGAGGAGAGTGGAAGAGTGGAATCTGTTAATTAGTGTTGTCACGATAACTGAAATTATAATGCCACTTCAATACTGTTGAAAAAATCTGATCCAATACTAAATCATATCAATGATACTTCCATCATGGGGAGCAGGAAAACTGAGAGCAGCTGTGATAACTGTTAAAGCTCGTTATCTCTGGAACTTAAATGTTGAGATGTGCTAATAATTTGTTTTTTAAGCCAATTCTTCAGAGGTAACATTTAAACTAGAAGACTATCCTGAGATATAAAATATTGTTTTCTCACTATCAGGAACCTAAATGTGTCTTTATCTCAAAATAGCAGCGTTTTTGTACTTCATGGTCTGGCCAAGAAGGTTTCATCTCGGAACGTCTCCACTCTATCGTGACAAAGAGGCGTGCCATAGTAGAGCAAAGATGACTGGAGAAAAATAGTAGGCCCACACACAGTATTACAGACCATTTCTTCCAAGTATCAAACTTCAATATTCTTGGAATACTGGCTGGAACATGTCAGCAGAGTCACTTATTGAAACTGACCAGCATTAAATGTGGCACTAAAAGCCTGGTAAAATAAAACATTTCACTGATACACTGATACCTTTAGAAGTTTGCCATAACGAGAAAAAAAAGATTTGTAGAGAAACACATTTATATTCCTCAAACCACGGATTGAAAAAATGTACAGGTATCGACACTACGGTATTGTTTTGGCACTGGCGCTGAAAAATTTCAAACCATGCCCATCCCTACTTGAGTAAGTTATTAAGTAAGTATTTAAGCAGGGACCATGGCATAAGACTCTCAGCAACACGGAAACATGATTTGTTATCTTGACAAAATCATGTAAATCAGTGATGCTCTCTGTATCTGTTACCATGAGATAAGAGGCCTAACATTTGACAGCGACTACAGCAGCTCGAAGTTTCCAGAGAGTGGTGGAAGTTAAATTCCTCATCAGCGTCACCCCAAGAGGTTAACACACTCAGTTACAGTCACAGTTATGAGACACGAGATCACGCAAGGAGGAAAAAGGTTGCTGTAATTTCAATGTAATTACCTCGTAATTGTAAAAGTGTCTTTTGTACTGATCTCAATTATCTCAATTATGAAATGCAAATTTTGTAATTATGGGATATTTCTTTTTTTATTATGAGATACAGGTCTGGGATTTTTTTCAAATCTCACAGTTATGAGAGTTTTATATGGATTTTATAATTATGAATATGTTTTCCTGTAATTGCGAAATAATAATCTGATTATAAAATAGTTGCTAACATCATTTTTCGTAATTAAAATAAGACCATTTCATGATTGCAAGATCTGTATCTCATAAGAAGAAAACATAAACAAGAAACCTATTTTCTAATCACAAGATCATTATTTCGAAATAACAACAAAACTATTTCCTAATTAGGTGATTGTCTTTTGAATTAAATACACGGCGAGATCCTTTCCTCGTAATTATAAGACAGTTTTCTTGCAATTGCGAGACTCAGATCTTGTATCTACGTTATGGTTTTCTTGTACTTGGAATACAGATGTCATTATTATGAGACATGGATCTCTTAATTAGGACACACTATTCTTGTAATTATGAGATATGTATCTGATATGATGAAATGATGTCTGGTATGAGATAACGTCTCCATTTGTTTTTTCTTTGCTGAATGAAATGCGCTTCCATAACAAACAACATCCTTTTCTTATCTTAGTGTGGATTCTTCTAGTATTGATATTGAAGTAGACGCCGTGGTGTTGTGACAACAGCAGCTTTGTTAGACACTGCAGGTGGAGGAGAAGAGAAAACACAGTGAACCATCTAAGGCTAGCTTCCACGGCCTGAGTCAGGGCTGGTGAGGAGGACAGTGGTGGGGTTACTCAGCAGGATGTGGGATGCTGAACGCCTTGGTCATCCCTCTGATTGAGGTGGTGTTTCCTCCGCAGTCCACATACTGGTACATCTCCTGAGACACCTGCTCCGCATGACCGAAGTACGTTGTGGTGACGGTCACTCTGACGGTGGAGAGGGACCAGGTGAGGCCACGAACACACATTACACACAGTACGATCACATGTTTCGATTAAGATTAGAATAAATGACAGAGGATCAACACAACTTACTGCATCATGACAACAATGTTGTGGACCTTGATGGTTTGCAGAGTGCAGTAGTCACTGGAAAATAAAACAAGTGTTAGTAAATGTGTATTGTGGACCAACTAAAAATGTTTTCAAAGAAGAAATCCCTTCTTAACCCGATAGCTCTACTGATCTGGGCGTGCCAGTAAAGAGAGAGTAAAGAATATAAAAAAGTTGAAACACCCCATGTCAGGTGGTACTCTGGTGTCCATATCATACAATTCAGGATAATACTCATCATTTTTAACACAATAAACATGTGACACATGATGTTAACTATACTGAAACATGTTTACTTTACAGCTACATACAGCACTGACGAATGTGTCTGAAAACAAAAGCAACGCAGATTCCAGCTCTGCTGTGAAGGGTTAGTTCCAAAATAAGGAAGTGACTTCGGTATTGGTCATAAAAAAGGTCGGATCTAAAACAAACCATTATGTAAGCATTATAAGAGGCGGTAGTGGTCAGAAATCACATGAGGAGAGGTGACAGCTGATGTGAGGTCTAATCAACCAACCACACAAACAACGATGGTGTTAAATTCTACTCTGTGTGACAGAACAAGACTAAGCTCTGTGAGGCTGTGCTTGCATGCTAACATGCTTATGTAAAGGTTTGTTTATCATTCACCATCACCATCTTAGTTTAGTGCGTCAGTAAGCTAACAATTGCTTTATTATTTTATTATTTTTATTGTGAAGCACTTCGTAACTTTGTTTTTGAAAGGTGCAATATAAATAAGGTTATTATTACATTGGCCAGTGTTGTCGTTTTGTTTCTTTGCTTTTTTATACAGTTAAACAAACATTTTTGATAAGGATCCCTAAAATTTGTGACCAAGACATGTACTGAGTGGGACATTGTAGTGTAAAAATAAACACTGCCTAGGAGGTGATACTAAGCTCAAAATAATGGTTTGCAACAAGGCAAACACAGCAGTTAATGACGCAGGACACCAGATAAGAATCGGTGTGTATTCTGATTCAGAATATCTGACGTGTGTTTTGCTGCAATGTTCTGCATTTATCCAATAAAATGTAGATAGTTTGCACACTGTGTGGAGTATAGAGCGGCAATGATTAGTCAATTAATTGATTAGTTGATCAACAGAAAATGAACTATTTCTATAACTGATTAATTCTTTCAGTCATTTTTCAATGCTTAATACTTTCTGGTTTCAGCTTCTCAAACGGGACTATTTACTGTTTTTGTTTATCATTTGTATGACAGTAAACTGACTGGACTGTTGTGTTCACCGTGGCTTCTGAGGAATTGTGAATGCCATTTTTTTCACTATTTCTGAACATTTTATATTAATTGCAGCCCAAAAGGAGTATGTTAAAAGTTTAACTACATTTTCCAGTAACTTTAATTTTCACAATCATGTAACATTTCCAGTATTGAGCTATTTTCTCAACCTGGGGCAGCGTGAACAAACGCTGCATCTCTATATTTTCTCTTGAAGAATAAAAAGCTCGGAAATGATCTTCTCTCCCTGGGCTCTTCACTGTCTCTTCCTCATTTTCCAATTCAGGAGAAAATCGAGCACCTTTGGGGCCTCATTTATAAAACTGTTTTGTAAATATTCTGATTTATAACACAGTGTGTACACACGCCCCATGCCGATTTCCCTTTATAAATCCCAATCAACTTGAAATTTGCTGCACCTGAGCGAGATTCTTGACCCATCTTTTTAACACCCATAGTTGCCTAAAAAAAAAAAAGAAAAAGGCTAAAAAAAAGAAATTTCCCCCAGTGTGAGACTGAAGTCCTTGTTGGGGAGGTAGAGGCAAAGAAGAATATACTGTTTGGTGGACACAGTGTGGGTATTACAAATGCCAAAAAGGCTTTAGAGTGGCAGCATGTGACGGAGACAGTGAATGCTGTCAGGTCAGAGGGTCGGACCCTCTCCGAAATAAAAAAAGAAGTGGTCCGACATAAAAGTTGAAGCCAAAAGGTGCAGAGCTGTTCACAGACAGTGTTTGTGACACGGGTGGCGGGAAAGGGGACACCGGAGCTCAACCCCCTTGACGAGCAACTTGCTGCAACAATTGGAGAATCCCTTCTGAGTGGGGTAGTGATGGAGGTGTAGGGGGACGCGGATATGCAAGAAGCACCTGATGACCCAGGGCCATTATCTCATTGACAGTTCTGCATAATGAACATTTGATAACACTGTACGGAACAATGCACTCGTATCTGCATGAGTGAGGCATCAAAAACAGCATCTGTTTAACCGTAATCTGTCCTACTGTTCACCTTCTTATTTATAAGAATACATTTCATAACATGCAAGTATTGTTTAATAA
>NTHP01000165.1:577782-615003 GCA_003416845.1 Oplegnathus fasciatus
GCATTTAAAATAACATTTATTATTTTTTCTCAGTTAACATAACATTTGTTATTTTATCTAGGGAAAAGGCTATGCTTATTATCTTAAAGTATGCCCCTGTGTCAGTGTGGTAAATCAACTAATCTGATTTTTCCTATTTTTGTAATAAAGACCAACCATCATCCTAGGGGCACATTCTAGGCCACACCAATATAGAAGAGATGATCTTAGGTTGGAAGTGAGGAGCAACTATATGGTGCACTGGAGACAAGACTAATCCAAAAATGCACAATTTTATTTATACAAAAAGGGACATTATTATTATTATTATTATTATTATTATTATTAATAATAATAATACATAAAATATATTAAAAGGTGCAGTTCTTGTGCTCTCTCTCACCTACCCAGTCCAGCATCGGCTCATGGCTCTCTCTCCCAGGCATTATTTTTTTCCCCACCCGTTTTGCCACAAGTTCTGTATGGCAAGCCGAGCAGTTCAAAAATACTGATTTTTAACACGTTAACAACACGTTGATTTTTCACACGTTATCAACACGCTGACAACGTGTGATCTCAGACATCAATTTCACATAATTCTGAGCCGTTTGGCCACTTGTCCAGATGAATGGGTGACTGTCATAAGTTCCCATTGGCTGCTAAGCACTAGTGTTAAACCATTTCTGTAAGCCTAGGGGTTGCCTGCCACTATTTAACATGCTAAAGATCCTCTTATTTCTTTGTCCTTTTCTTCCTTTTTTGTGTGGCCTATAAAAATAAAATATTTGGATTGCAGTTTTATGACTTAAAGGTTCTGTATGTGACAATTTATCTGTATTAATCGCTTTTTAATCGTTTTTTTATTGCCAATGTGTGAACAGATTGTAACATAACTTAAAAAAGAGACCTTCCCCGACTTTCTCAGTTGCCTGTAACAGCCTGTAGACTGATTTCTATGTAGAGGACTCGGGACGGTTTTTCCGGGAAAATCCAACTGATGTGACGTTATGAGTGCCTTGACTCTATTCAGCTCCGGTACAGCACCAACAGTGTGCAACACTAGCTAACGTTAGCTCTATGATACTACTTCATATTTATACATATATCATTTTAAAGTTACACAGTATGTAGAGATCTATGTGTATAAACAATAACGTCACCACTGTATTGATGCCTAATTTAGATAACGTTATTGTGAGTGTTGATGGAGCAGCTACAACGAATGAATTCTCTCAATAAAATGTCACCCAAATTCACTGATCTGAACTCCATTCAGAAAACAAGTATTTTAAAAGTTGTTTGTTTGTTTGTTGTCTTGTGGACAGACATGACAAAGCATGAATTCAGACTTTTTACAAATCAACATCATGACGTAGTTATTTCGGCATCCGTTGGTCTGTTTATTGCAATTGAATCACAGCAAAATCTGTTTATTTTGGGATCACACCGCTGTAGTAAGTGGAGTCCGCTAAGCTAACGTCAACAAACGACCGGTACACACTACAACACAGACTCACAACTCGACTCAGGCAAAACTCTGTGTATATTTAGGTGTAGAAATCTGTGTACATACGAAACAGGAAACGTGCATACGCAGTCTTTTCATCAGATTTATAAAACCCCGCGTACGTCTGTTCCCACGTACTTTTTTACTCATACATCTCAATCATCCTGAAATTGTGCGCACCTGCACGAGCCTTCTGATCCATCCCCACAATTTACCATTTAAATGGTTTCAAACACACCCCCAATTACCTGATTTGCATATAAAGGACCAGCATTTTGTTTAGTTTTGAGGAGAAATGGCGAAAGCATCTAAGAATCAATTGAAGAAGCACAATTTTACCGACTGTGAACTAGAAATTACGCACAGCTACAGCCTTTATATAGTGGCGTTTTAATGTTAATTGGTCACACCTGAATGTGTAGGTTATTCTTACTCCCCAATAATACAGGATAATAATCTTTATTTATATAAAGATCATTATCAGTATAATCATTATAATGCATAGTGACAAATGTATTTACTCAAGATAGAACGAAATAAATGCTTGCCAAAAAAGATGGTTAACCCCTCACACATCACTATGTAATCATAGTGAAGTTTTTTTTAAACTATAGATTACATCCTAACACAATGTAGTAAAAGAAAAAAGCTCTCAATAAACTGTCACCCAAATTCATAATTTTATTATCCTTTTTGGCCAACTCGCAACGTCACACTAATCAGACTCAAAAGACTGTGTATATGGTACGCATGGTGTGAAAGATGTGTACCAGTATGCACATTCTCACCGCCCATGGATTTTTATACATTAGGAAACCTGCGTGGAAAGTGGCGCAAGTACACTTTTCATGTGTACACATGGTTTATACATTTGGCCCCAGGCTGGAAAAAATGTCAGGTGATGTAGAATGAAGAGCGACAAAGTCGAAGAGAATGAGCTGAACTTGGAAGATGTCACCATCAAACTGATCAACAAGTGTTTTATCACATAGAATAAAAATCCTTTTTTGACTAGAATCAGTAAGACATACAGTACATCCTGAGATTCTGAATGCTAATTTTCCATCAACAACTAAGTTTTAAATTATACACCTGGATGTATCTCAAACATATATGGTCAAAAGAAAAAATACAAATTTACCCTTTTAAAACAACCAGAAAGCACAGAGTGGATACCGCTGAAGCTGCACATTGCTTAATTAGCTATTTTATTAACAGAAAATGTTTAAAATGCCCACAGAGATAGACAATCATGACAAAGGTTTTTTTTATTGCATTACCATTAGTAAATAGTAAAAATGTTCAAAAATACCTCATCACTCAATCATTGTTCCATGATCTAATTTTCCTCCCCAAATGTGATACAAATATCTAAATAAATAAATACTGTACTTGAGTTCCATTTCTATGCCTTTGCTAAATAAAGTTTCACCTCAATATTAGCACCAAATAAAATCAGTCAATAATGCCATTACAACAAATCCATTAACATAAAAATATAGTTTTATTTTCAAAGTGTCCATTTTGACGTTTGAGGTACAGTAGATTATGTCCGTCTTTGCTGTCTGAACAACGCATCAACTTGTATTCTCCTGACTTTGTGAATGCAGACCAAAGGCATAATGCAGGTTAAATGAAAAACAAAGTGCAATCCCTTACACCTATAGGACGTTTACAACTCATGTATGATACGACAGTTCAGTGGGGGACTGCCCATTGACTGCCCATCCCATTAGTCCAACAGCCCAATAGTTGGGGGGTGGAGGTGGGTTGGGGCGTGGGCTGGGGGGTGGGGTGAACTCCAGGGAGAGTGTGTATTTTCTGATAAATGGGCTGTCTTGGCCTGTTTTCGGCATAACGGGCTGACAGACAGATAGGCTGTCGGATCAATGGGCCATTTTTCGGACTATTGGGCCATCAGACTAATGGGATGTCGGAACATAGCTGCTTCCGTCACAGTGATTTGCCTATGCTGTTTATTCATTGCAAATAGTTTTTTATGCTTTGCAGTAGAAAAGTGACTGTCCAGTGAAGATTTCTGCTTGTGGTCGACCACAATGTTACAAAAGTACAAAACAGTTTCCCTCCATTGTCGTGCAAAACATTAAGGAATTGTTTTGCATTGTCTTTGGCAGTGGTTCTCAAAGTTTTTGGTGTCAAGGACCCCTGCGGACCCAAATTTGTAGATTCAGGGATCCCCGTCTGATAAGATTTAATTATTCCATAACTGTTTGTACTGTAGATTGGCAGATTAACAGGGAAGAGTGTGAAATCTATGATCAGAATAGTCATTCTTATACATTCTTTCATTGGGCTAACTTTTAGTCAATGAAATAATAGTGAAATTAAAATATTAAGCATTTTTCTGGGGATCCCCTGGAACCCCCTCAAGGACCCCTGGGGGTCCCCGGACCCCAGTTTGAGAACCGCTGGTCTATGGCACCTGTGCACTTGAATGCTTGCTGAATGCACTGCAATGGTGTGAGTTACCACAACATGAAATGCGACGTTTGGTCCAAATTACAATGGAATCAGTGGACAGGAAATTACTGTGAAATTACACTTTGGAGTATATCTATGGGCAGACTACCAATAGGTCCTGCCAGAGTGTCCACATCCTGGAGTTGTTGCATCTGTGCATGGCTTGGACTGAATTGTTTAGCAGGAACCGTTACTACTTCTTGCCAATTCAGAGCAGGAACTGCAGCAGCTGCACCTTGTTGAGCAGTGTTGGGTCCAAAAATCTCTACCATGGCAGTGAGTGGTCGTGTTTGTCTCTGAAGTCATCCTTGAACAAATGTCAGACAATAGTGCGCAAGCCATCTGTGTTCCATTGTTCCTTGAAAACATCCAGGTCCCGGTTTATCCGTGGCAGGTAAACATAATGCAGTGCCCACATGTGTAGCTAATTGGTACCGTCAATGATTCCATCATTTTCAAGGAAGGAGAAAAGCTGGTGGTACACATTAGTCATACCCTGCCAAAGATCTCCCCAAAGCCTCTCTATCCGCTGATTATGGACACTTCTGCCCTTCCACTTTCTGATTCATGGTAAATGTTCATGAACAAGCAAACACCATTGTTTTCTCCTCCGTGGTCACACCTTACTCGATAAGGTACCCCATACCTAGCAGTGGCTTGAACAAACTGCTCAAACACTGTGGTACTTCTGTTGTTGTCTGAAGCCTGTAAGCAGTCTGCACAACCAGTCTGCTGAAGCCACAGATTTCGCCATGGATCACTATTCTCCACCTAAAAATGAAACAAAAAGCTGTTATTTGTCTTCTGTGTTAGGATTATATTAAAAAAAATCAGGGTTCTATGCCTATACCTACCAAAAATGTAGGTCAAAAATGCAGTCAAAGTGCAGTTTTCTATGTAGACTGTTTTGTCAATGCATCACTATTATAATACAAAACAGACAAAAAGAAACATCTCCTCATAATTACAAGTGACATAACAGAGGACATTAGACACTTCAATTTATAAAACCTGTTTACAGTTCAATAGACTGGGAAAAACACTTTACAAAAAAAAATTAACTTGTGTCCTAATAACACACATGCCTGTGCAGGATCTGTGCTTGTTTATTCTAATGTCATCATAGTTAATAGGATCCACAAGTCACTCACACCAGTGCACCAATTTTTTTTTTTTCTACACATGTGCACATTTGGATTTTTTACTCGCAAAAGTGAGTGAAATACTTGCACTGTAGAGCCCTGTAAATTATCCAGTTAGTTGAGTGTTTAGTCTCACTGGGATTCATTTATCATCCTCATCTACCTGATCAGCTTGTGGTTCCCATCTATATGTCACAGTAAGTTTGGACCTGCAACACTATAGGTTCCGCGGTGCAGTCGGTGAGACAATGCTCTGTGTTTGGCTCCAGCTGGATTCACTCGAATCAAACTCTCTCTCACTCTCCTTCTCTGTACTGGAACACCCATATAGTCTACTGGAAATTTCTTGGACCCAGTTTTGTTGTTTCCTACGAACTTTTATGATTGAAATGTCATCTATAGGCCTAGTGGATGAAATCCAACTTGGTTGCTAAGAGTTGCATGTTGGGCAATTTGCGTAATTAGCATAATTAGCTCATTATCAGGTAGAATAAAGAAGAAAATCAAAAATCGACACAGACTTCCCAGAGTAAGTTTATTTTAATGGTAATGTACTGTGTAGTGTATATAAAGTATAAGAAAACATTTCTAGCTTCATTGTCATGCCCTTATTAGCATAATCATTAATAACAAGACCATATTTAATGAAAAAAAGTGTAAATTCAAAAACTGGCCCAAGGTAGCTCAGTTGGAAGTTAAAAACATGTAGATTGTAACAAAAATCCAACCATTTACATAATTTAGGATATTTAGCTAATAAAAAATCAAATACGGGAAACAGCAATAAGTTCACTTAAAGTTAACTTTGAACAACAACCACAACCTCACACTCAATGGCCTTCATCCTGTTCATCATCTCTCTCCTCATTCCCTTCAGCCTCCTCATCTTCTTTGTCTTCGTCTTCATGTATTGTGAATGGGTTGCAGCAGCAGACCTCACCTCCTTCACACTTGTAATAGTCAGTGCAACTGAGACTTGCAGCATGGCAGCTGCGAAGCTGCAGGCCTTCAATGTGCTGCAGCCTTCCACAACATGATCTGGAGATGAGCACGCAGTATGTGCAGCATCACGTTGATATCAGTTGGAGGAAGCTTTTTAAGTTCAGGTGGCTTTTTCCTCCATCTGTAGATCAGGTAGTGAGCGTTATTCATCGACTTAGCCTTCTTCTGCCCATATAAGTGCGAGGAAGAACTCGGTCCTGGTATCTTTTAGGCCACTGTGAGTGGCGTCAGGTTCTCCATGCATTGAGACCAGGCATAGTCCTTCCTTGGAGTACTTTCCGCGCAGATGCCTTACCCTTTTCAAAGGAGTAGGAAACCGCGTCACATCCCGACAGTGCATGCATCCCCAGGAGACCTTAACATTTGTCACCCAACACCCTGACGGTGGCATTTGTGTCCAGGATGGTGCCATCCCACTTCTCCATCTGCACTGCTGATTGAACGTCCGCCTTCCAAGCCAAGTACACTAACGTGACGAATACGTCAGTGTCATCACTTAGGATACGTATGGTGGGTACCCTGCTACAGCTGTTTGCAGCATGTAATGACGATGCAGTCCATGTGGTTCACAAGCAGGATCTCCTAGTCTTCTCCTCTCATGATCTTTGGCACTGGGTTCATCATTGTAACGGTCAAAGATGACAAGGGTCTCATCAGCTCCACCTTCAGTATAGGCACTGGCGAGGCATGCATTGATGCTAGAGGCAATGTCCCCAGTCGTACCTACCACACGCCAGACAATGTGGTTGAGCAGCTGACTTGCATCAACTAGGACAACCTTGGGAAGTGGAGCATTTTCATCATGTACTCCCAATTTCTTAACAAGGACAGACTTGTCACCGTTCCTCAGGCAACCAGATTCGGTGATGAGTGATGGTGTAACAGGGCTGAGCTCATGATCAAAGACATCTTTCAATTCTATGCCGAGCTGTTGCCCCACAACTAAGAGTCGAGCGAAGAGGGCCTTCATGTCATAGATGGGCTTGCCTTTAACAGTCATAGCTTTCTTTGTCCATTCAGATTTGCGATGTAGAGGTTCTAGTTGTCTGCCCAGCTGAATATGGGCCCCAACTCAGTAGTCAGACCAAGGTATTTGTGATAATCAGCAGCATTCTTTGACACACACTGAGCTACAGATTTGCGGAGGCATAGAACTTCATCATAGTTGGTTACAAGGCCGTGATCATTGAGGGTCTTGATCAGCTCATAGTTACCGTGCTTGTGGTGGAGCTTCACGGCCAGTCCTAGCATGGTCTGATTGCGTATGCCACTGATGTGCTGCTGGATGCATGGCCTCAGGGTGAGTGCAGCCTTAGTAGTTGTGCCCCCAGAAACAAGCTAAGACACGAAGCAGTGTAAGGTAGCACTCGTGTCCTCTGCAATCTTTGTAAAACAGAAATTGCTCAGATCGTAATCTCTTGGCTTTGGTATGCTGGCCACAATCCTCCTGATGAGCTTCTCATCTTCATCATCCATCTTCGACCTCTTGGCCATTTTCATTGTTTAGCTACGTACTTCCTGAAACCCACCACAGTCACAACCCTCCACATTCAGAACTATAATTTCTTCACCAAAATATTCACATAAATTTGCAAACATTTGCTTCTGAGCCAATACAACACAAGTTTGTACTGTACATTTCATACAACTTGCATACACTCCAGCTCTCATCCATGTTTCTCTTCTCTTTCTCTACTACAAATCTTAGAGACTCACGATTGCTGGCTTACATGAATTGGCTGAGTTTTGTGGAATTTTGCAGAACTTGTTACAGCAGCTTTGGTGATACTGAGCATCACTGGCATGCAAATCATTGTTGCACATCGTTGCTCATAATGTCTTTTTTACAACAGGTTATGAAACATTCGGGGCTTCGGGATTTCTGGACATCACAAACATGGACTTAGACTCTTGCTGTAGATCGTCTTTCTAAGTTAACTAGAGGCAGTTTTGGGTGATTAATTAGCTCATTATGCTAATTACTTACATTGCCCAACGTGCAACTCCTAGCAGCCAAGCTTAATCTCATCTGCTAAGCCTATAGATAACATTTTAATCATAAAAGTTCACAGGAAACATTACTGCTGGGTTTCATATAGGCTATATAGGGGTTTCCAGTAAACTAATAGGAGCTAGTCTGGACCGAAGAGCATTTGCTCCCATCCCTTCATTTTCTCCAACCAACTGCAGAACCACTTCATCAAGTTCTGCATCAGAAAGACGTGCATACCTCAAGAAAACAGGACAAGCTGAACCACCTAGGAGAGAAAAGAACTCCATTTCAAGTGTATTTGTATTACACTGAAGAAAAATGCCTCCGCCTGTGTTTGGGAGTATTTTGTGTTTCGTCCTGATGATAAAGGTGAGCCATAGCCACATGATTTTAATCAACTGCCAGTCTGCCACCATCACATCATCTCCGTTCAGCCCACTGATGTGTTGTATCCACTGCAGCAACAAGTGTCATTGGGTCCTCCAGCAAGGTATGCTGAATCTATGGAGGAAAGGCATTTATTTCCTATCTATTCATTATTCTATGGGCCATAAGTGTTTAAACCCAGCAAGACTTGTCTAAATAGGCTAACTGCATATTGGACACACAGCATTGTAGGCTAGACAATGTCATACATGCTAAAATGACTTCTGTCACCATCAGCTCAGCTTTTACATTGTTGTGTTTTTTTCGTTTTTTTTTACACAATACAGTCATGAAATGTGAGGAAGGAAAAAATGGAATACTGCCCAAGCCTAGTCGTTAGTAGCCTATAGGAAATTAATTACCTTATAAATACTGGAAACATTCTGTAAGGAAAATTCTGGAACTTTCTGCATATGTAGCTTTACAGCGATCTAGAAAAGTTGCAAGAGCCATGACCTTGGTTCGTTTCCTCCATTATTCAATACAGCTGTGAATTATTAAGAGATATCAGAATATGATAAAGGATGTAATTTCACATTGTGCGTTAGGTCATCAACTACAGACCTATAAGTAGACAACAACCTCAATTTTTAATTAGGAGAGATCCAATGACTAAAGCAGCAAGATGTGCTTGGCCCACCAGCTAAACCTTAAAAACTATTTGACCATGTAAGTGATTTCTTAATGTCCTACTATATTGACTCTTTGGTTACTTCGGTAATAGCGCAGACATCAAATAATATGAGAAAGAAACATGCAACAGATTCCAATCATTTTCCATTCATTTATTTAGCTGTCAGTGACTTTAAAACAGAAGTAGGTAACCTGTATACAAATAACTTTTTTGTTATATTTGCTAAAACCGTCATATATGTCCTGACAGTAGTACATGAGACAGATAATCTGTGGAAAAATCAGGCTCCTCTTGCTCCACCTACTGCTCCTAATGCCATGTGCAAGAGTCCACAGTGCCCGAATCAGAACAACCAATCAGAGCCAGGATGAGTGTCTGATGGAATCACTGCTCCTGCACACACTGGCCCTCATTTATGAAACAAACGTACGGCAGAAAACTGTGCGTATGGTCATTTCCACGCAAAGCTCAGCATTTATCAATATGGACGTGAGCGGAGGCAACGATCAAATCTCATGTCAAGTCTCAACTCGTGTACACAAATTTTCGAGTGAGTGTGTAGTAAATCTGTCGGAGGATTGTTAAGACCATTCTGACTGGCATCTAAGCCTATGCAGACGTGTATTCATCATTTAAAAATATGTAGCCAGTGGAAATATAACAACTTTGTAAAGGCATCAACTATGTGTTATATATCTCTAACATAAAGTATTTAAAAAGTATATAAAATATAAAGTATTATAATATTAAGTATTAATAAAGTATTATATATATAATAATTATTTATTTAGTATTTTTTTAAAAACAGAAGTATTTTCAAATTGTATTTTCAAACGGGGTTAACAGTTTTTGATATAAGATTAATTTATAGACTATACATATCACAGATGTACAAATTAAATATTCAAACATCAGCTGGAGTTTGATTGACCGTGGCAACGCTGTTGACCGCAGCAGTGATTTCTTTCCATACAGCATTCTTCCGACTTCCTTTGATGCCACTTTTCAGGCTGCCAAATAAAACTAGTTGATTTAATTGAACTTGTGACGTTAGCGTTTCTATCTCCAGGTCGTAGAAGTTCCTCTTCTTCTTCTCTACGCTAGATTGATAAATGAGGGCCACTGTGTGCACCTCCCGTCCACCGCGCATGCTGTCACTTGGTCAAGCTCCATATCTTCAGTGAGCGGACTCCATGGCGGACGAACAATCACAGAACAACCAAGCAATGAGAAAACTGTCCATCCCTCCTTTGTCAACAACAGCTTTCACAACAAATACAAGTAAACAGAAGAAGATCAATGAAGAAAAGCAGCTAAAAAGAAAGAATTAGACTGAGCTGCTCTGCAGGGAGGGGCTTTGGAGGTGAGCTGGAGCGCAGCGGAGACAGAAGGGGAGGGACTTGGATGTTGTATTCCTTCAAGTCCGCCTTTGTCTGCCAACATTCTCACCTCCATCCACCTCCCATCCCCGAGAACCCTGTCAATAAACCTTTTCCTTATTCATTCCAACTCTGAGGGCCCTATTTAGACGATTTACTGTATAGTGCATGGTCTAAAGTGCATGGCGTAAGTGCATTTAGGGCATGTCCAACTCCACTTTTGCTGGTTAAACGGCGCATAATCTGGGTGCAAAGTAAGGTGCAAGGGGGTTGTATTTAGTCTCTTAATTAATCATAGGTGTGCTTTGGGTGTAACATGAATTAAACCAGAGTGTCATCTTCCATTCCCAGGTGCGCCTGCAGAATTAAACGTTAAGCTTCTGAATACATGTGTAGAAGAACAGAACATTCATTCAATCTGCCTATGAAGGTGCATCTTACTATCTGAATAATGCGCCCTTTAAATAGCAGGAAAATACTGCGCCATTGACTTTAGACCAGGTTTTTGTTGGTCAATGGCAGAATCGCTTTCTGCTGCTTCAAGATAGCAATGCGCCAACAATGCGCCTGACCACACCTCATTTTAAGACCAACACACCCATGGGCNCCTGTCTCGTGAATGAAATTCAGCATTGGCTGAGGGGAAAAACCAACACTGTCTCAATACGGATACTTCTGTTAGTACACTTCCATGTAGTACACTATGTACTTACTTGAACAGTGCGTGAATTTCGACAGGGTAGTGTTGTCTCAAATCGAACACGGCCGTTTACCGGGAATGACAATCGCAACATTTGACCTTTTCTTCTTCTTTTTAATGGTGAATTATCGCAATTGTCGTCTGTCAAAATATCTGCNNNGGCCTGTTTACTTGCTTGACTTCAATTCAATAAAAATAAATAAAAATTTACATTTGTATAGTGTGATGTTCACCATAGCAATCGCAACCCAAAAAGATCCAACTGCAGCACCTCAGACCTCCCTACTCAGTGGCAACCGCCGGCAGTGCAGTAGTGCCATTGCCTTACGAAAGTCGGAACAAACTTTTAAATTAGGCCTTGTAGCTCTGATATGAGTGAAGATTTAACAACTGGGTTGCTTATTTCTCACTTCAAATTTGTTCAGAAACAGATTTTGGTGGAGTGCNATGGTGAAATAAGTGAAAGTTTACATAGCCTACAACCGCTGTGTATGAGTGTGAGTGTGTATGCACTCAAAATAGCTCGTGGAAGTACGCGAATTAAGACACAGCACAAGTGCTGGTACACAGTAGGGCGGGACTTACCTCACTCACAGCTGGGGGGGGGGACATCCAATCAGAATGATGCGTCTAGGTAACGAGTAGCCAATTACAGCACAGTAGGGTGGGGTTTGCCGCAAAACAGATGGGGAAAAAAATAACGTGGGGTGGGTCACGCAGTTTTGTTGATTCTCTGAAAAACAGTCGTGCAGATATGATACATTCACAACCATAGGAAAGACCGCATTCAAGTTTAGAAATACAATTCACTTCAGTTCCATATGAATGCCACTCGGAAATAGTTGAGAATATTTGGGAATAAATGATGAATCCGCATACCTTTAAAGCTTAACTTGGCGTTTTTTTGCATAGTTACGAACTTGATGTAGCTGATTTTGTTTGTTTGCTCTTTAAATACCGGGTGCAATAAAGATTCATATAAATCATATAAGATCCAAATAAATCTTTGAATACTTATATTTTCAATATCTGCAGTTAAATGCAGGTGTGCCATACTCTAGGAGGATGTGCTAAAAACTAATGTGCTATAATAATTAGAAAAAGAGTAAGATAAAGGATAAAACTACAAAGAAGAAAGGATTTATAATAAAACCGACAGAAGCTGTGATTCCATTTTGTGAACACACTGCCATTAAAGTATAAACTATTTGCTGGAGTTGGGGTTTGTGGTGGACATGTCTGGTCTTCTGTAAAACCTTATAAGGTGCATTATGGAGCTACCACAGCAAACAGAATCTGATTACTTGACTGATGACTGCATGCTGTGTTCTTGTCTTATAAGAAGAAACAGGGAAAAAACCTCATATACTTGCTACTTCGGGTCCTGTTTTAATTGCAGAACCAATCAGAATAGTTTTTCTTTAACGAACCGCAGGAAGCATTTTATATCTTAAGTATGGTAAAGTCAGAATAGTCATAGCTGCAGTTTACACTTATACAGTTGGTCTCACCTGTAGTGGGAGCAATTTTAACCAAAATGACAAAATGAAACAAATTGAAAGAAAAATTAAAACACACAACTTTTTTTTTTTTTACAAAATTTAAAAAACAAATTTTTTCTATCTACTAAAATTGTGATGTAGCACATAACTAATCTTTTTCCCCTACACGTCACGAATGCATCAATAGTAACTGGTTCACAATGAACATTAACTAATCGATGTAGTATTTTTTCATCCACCTGTTTCTGCTTTCATGCAGTGCTGATGAGCGTTCTTAACACCCTGTGAGCAGCAGTTTTTAAATCTTATCATTATTTTTTATGTAATTGGAGAGCCTACAACTTATCCGCAAAGTTAAACATGCCATTTACCCAATTTTGCAATGTAATCAGGTACAAATACTTTTGATAAGCTAGATAATAACAGTATAATAAGAGAACAGTATCTTCCAAAATTGAATCAGAAGTTGGCGATTCACCTCTATAATTGCAGTTTTAGGATTTATCCACTTGGTGACAGTGTTTATCCAAGTTCTCTAATGTGGGTGAGGCCATCAGTATTAATCCATTTACACATCTGGCTGTATTCACCTTGTTAGTTATTAAAAGTTTGAGTCAAGTCATTTAGTAACAGGCACCTGATTCAACATTTAACTCATAATGTATATAAATTATGCCTCGTATGCAAACAAGCCTACAGAATGCGCTGCAAAAAAACTTGAAGATGATTAGAGGCCTTATTCTGTCTGACACTCTTATTTACACAATTTAGAAGAAACTGAAGTGGGAACAAATTTAATTATGTCAACCCATTGGCAGATTATTTTGTCTCATAAAAAGTAAGTCATCAAGCTCTGATATAAGACTAAATGACTTTTAAAGTGTGAGCTCTAGTCACTTCCAGTCCACTTCCAGGTGCTAGTGGAAGAAGTCTCACCTTGTTAAAAAAGACAGAATTAAAGTGGAAATGTAACTAAGTACCTACGGGTACATTCTGACTGAGATCATTATTTAAATTTAGTGGTAGACATTTGACTACAAGTTCTCACATTATCTGCTACTGTTTAAACAGTCATTTGCCAGAAGGTCCTTTGCAGTAATGACATTACTACTGCTCAGTGCACATTTGCACAACCAGATTTCATAATCAGCTACTGAGATAAAGAGAACATGTCAGCACAATACACATGATCCCCATGATCATCAAAAATAGTGATGAAATGCTATGAAACCCAAAACGTAGTGTCAAAAGCCCCACGTCCACGCCTAGCCTTGTTTATTCACGTGTTTACTACAAATTCCATAGCCCCACAGCCCCACAGCCCAAACCTTAAGATATTCAGTTTACAATTATATAAAACAGAGAAAAACCTCACATTAGAGAATCTGGAACCAGAGAATGGTTGTCAATTCCACTTAAAAATGACAAAACATGTAGTATATTAGTTCAGGTATACTCTGCTGAGCAAAACGAGCGAATATTTGAAAGCACATACAGAACATGTATCCACAGAACGACATGCTCTGTTGACCTCCTCATTGCGGACTAAGTGACTATTTTTATTCTGAGTGTCTCTGATGAGCTCCAGTCTGCAGTTAAAATCAGAAGCTGCTATGATTAGCTTCTGATTGGTCCTAATGTGAAAATTGCAGTCCTTGTCATTTCCATTGACCACACAAGTAGGCAGTGATTGTGTCAGAGGGAGTGTCGGAGTAAATCAGCAGTTCTTCAAGCGTTTTCTGAGCTTTGTCTCCACTGCGCACTGAGTGCACCGTAACAGCAAATATTTTTTTAACCTCACTAACATGGTGCCCTCCTCCACAGCTTAGAGAATATGATTGTGTAGATGTGTCTGTGCTCACGAGTTAATCATGTATAATGGGGTTTTTTATCCATGTATTTGCATGGACTATGCAAGTAGGGGGAATTACCAACCACCAACCAAGTGCCAGTAAATTTCTTGCTGACTTTGTCTACTGTACTTCCAAAACCTCCAGGTAATCTGAGGCTCAGACTTCCAGGATGCATTGGGTTAAAGGTACACCATCAATTAACCTGCTCACACAGCTACAGTATACTGTATGCAAAATATATAGTTTCCACTTCGCCTGACATACATGTCTTTGGACTGTGGGAGCAAACCAGAACATCTGAAGGAAACCGACACAAACACAAGGAGAAGATGCCAACTCTACACAGGAAGTCTAACCAGGACACAGCTAAACAGTGGGCATCTGTGCTGCTTCTCCGAGAGGAGATGTTTTTCTTCACCAATTAAAGCATGAGTGGATTAACACGGCCTCCATATTTGAGTTCTGGATGACAGTGGCTGTATTTTCAAATCCACACTTGCCACCTCTCAAACTCTGCCAGACTCAGCTGTGGGTTTATTTATACACACAGTACTCACATTGTGTGATCAAGCATTTTTAAAACACTGATGTGTGTCCTCATCGTGAAAGTTGATTACATCCAGTCTAATCTTACACAGAACATGCAAAACAAACGGAACTAATTACTTTGTGTTCAAACAGTGCCAGATCAATAGAAATATGAATTAGATTTCATCAGAGGTGTCTGCCACGTTAATTTGATTTACACCACACAGCCAGACCACAGTAACAGTGACATTAGCAGGAGCACAGCTGCACACACACACCCAGAGCCATGTAAAGAGAGAGTCGCATCATCTCCGTTCTCTCCAATAGACCTTTTTTTTTACTGCAACGGCAGATCGTGGAGCTTATCATATCGCAGTATATATCGCATAGCGGTTGAATGCACAGTATTAGGGAACACTTTATACCTAATGGACATGTATACACTCGTTACATATCTAAACTCAACTTTATACGAATTCTTATCCCATCAGTAACTGATGCCACTTGTCACACTTTGTTAAACATCAGCAGCAAAAGCTGTTGATGATCACAACTAATGAAGTTCCATAACTTAAGTCAGGGAACAAAGACCACACCTCATCTCTCAAGACAATTTCCCGTCCAAGCCTATATAGGTGTGTCTAACCCTTTGTCCTCAGTCTTTTTCTCCTTCTCTCAGTCGCTCTCTCTCTTTCAGCAAAAGAACCACAGGGGGATTCAATGGAACCTGAAGACTCCCTGCAATGAGACAGCACCTTGCACCCTGAGTCTCAACTCCCTGGGTTTTACAAGCGTTTCCCCGTTCCTTATTTTTAATAACCCAAACATTAAGCTTCCCAATGGTGTGATCTTTGTTTGTGAAAAAGTGCAAATGCAGTGTTTGAATGTGATTACCTCACATATTTTTTAATCTTTAGTGATATTAAGATTGCTCCTGCTGACTTGAGCCAACCATTTGCTGCATGGGGAGTATCCCCAAGCAGCACAGCAAACCATATTGGAGATATTGCAAGGACAACATGGAGGAAAGGGCACAGACAAACAGTTTGACATGCTATTCATGTTTCTGAGTTTATTAGATATGTATTTAATGAATTCATTGCGGTAAATAAGTGCACAGTAAAAAGGTATAAAATATACAAAAAGATACATAAAACATATACAGCATGTTTATATGTGTTGAAACATCTATAAATATACAGACGGGTGACAAATTAAAGGAAAAACCTGAATGCTTGACACCTACAGTGAGGGGATGTGGTGGCTCTGTTATGCTGTGGGGGGCATTTTGCTGGCATGGTTTGGGTCCACTTGTCCCCTTAGAGGGAAGGGTCACTGCAAATCAATACAAAGTTGTTCTGAGTGATCATGTTTATCCTATGATGAAACATCTCTATCCTGATGGGAGTGGTCTCTTCCAGGATGACAATGCCCCTATCCATAGGGCAGAAAAAATCATTTAATTCCATTTATTTGCAATGGATTTCCCAAGACAACACACATCATCATGCTGCTGCTGCGAGTCCATTGACCCATTGTGCTGTGAGTTGACAATCATTGATAGTCACCTGTGGGTCTCTTTCTGTTCAAGCTGAAAGTCATAAAGATTACATTAGTCATTAAATCATTAAGATTACTTAGGCCCTCAGTTACCGTGGGATTACTGAAACCACCATGAGTTAAAGAACTAGTAGAAAATTAATCTAATTTGAACTTTAAAGCTTTCCTTCCCTTCCCCTTCCTCTAAATATATCAATAAACATTAGGATGTGATTACTACCATACAAGTTCAAGACCATAATAAAAAAAAAAGAATTCAAAATAATAAACAATGGCAACACGCTCGTTAACCAAGGTAACGTTAGCCTAAAATATGTCAACAAGGCAGGTAACGCTAGCTGTTCACACTAATCTTCAAATATTAGCAAATTTTACTTTTTAAAAAGACAAATTGATGTAACTACGTACACATGTTGGTGAGCTGTATAAATATTCTAAATCAATGCATTTATTGACTACTAATTACCAAAGATCGCAGTTCTGTCTCTCTGTATTTATGCATTCAAACTGCCTGCCAAGAACTACCTGGAACAATCTGAAGTCTTTGTGAATCACATGACGATTTTGAACTTCCGTTGACGCGACTCTCTCTTTCCATGGCTCTGCACACATCGATAGACAGTAATGACTTTTTTTTCTTTGCCACTCTGACATTATTCCACATGGGAATTGTGGGAAGCAACGTGTGTCCCAGTGGACCCATACTGCTGGAAGAAGAGCCTCTGCTGGCTCAATTATTAATGGCCTTTGATTCCCATGGTCCTTTGCTGGTCATTCATTTCCATCTCTAATGCAATCCTATTGTTTAGGATAGTGTAGATTGTACTGAATAGCCAGTTATGGTTGTCCCTTCATTTATATTGCTGACATTATGTCTAATGTCTTTATGAGTTATTATTACCATGCTGTAAAAGGTAGCCTATATCCACTTTGAAAGCCTATTTTTAACCATTATTTCATCATTAATCACAGTTAAAGAACCATCTTCCTTGCACGCATTAATACTGTTCGTTTCACCTCAGCTGTGCTGTATATAATTACCATCTATTGGATGAGGTAAAGATGCCATTACTTCTTGGCAAACATGTAATACAATGTTAAACACTGCTGCTGCTGCTCCTGTGCAAACTTAATCATCAGTCTGTTAATCGTTTGTTCCTCAGGCATTCCAGCCCCATGGGAGGACAGAGACACTTTATTGTTTCCTACATGTCACATACTGAAGGTGGAATATAAAGGAGTGGAAATCTTGCATGTAGTTATAAAACATGGAAGTTTACATAGTATAATGACTTTTTTATGTTGGTATCGATTAAATTTACCTTTCAAGCATCAGTGATGATCCCCCTCACTCTAACACCGTATTATTAAAAGATTATCCTTATTTCTATATAGTCTGAGTTTTGATAATGGCAGCAAAGACCAATTAGCTAACTCTCCTAGCCTAGCCAACCAGCAACTCTCTTCCCAGCCGATCCTAAGCACTGCCCCTTACACTCCATGCACTAACAACAGCTAAACACAAACTTGCACAACCATGGTCATCTTTTCACTCTAAAGGCCTGGTCACACCAGAAAGGAAAACAGCAAAATGAATCCATGCATCTTTGCAAAATATTTGGTGGTAGAAGCTTAGTGATGTATAGTGACTACAGTGGCAGAGCTAGTTGGTGAAGTGCTGAGTGCTAATCAGTCACAGTAGCTCCCAGAGATCCTCTCTGTTTTCTCTCTACTATTGTGTTTTCTCTCCTCTGGCATTTTTTCACTATTATTCAGCATTTTGTTCGATAAAAAAGTTATTAAAAAGGGAAAACAAAGCTCTCTTGTTAGCCTAGCTCAGTCGCAACAGGCCAATAAGTTCACACTGTTTACTCAAAAGCCGTGTTTGTACCATCGACTCCTGTCTCATAACAGTCTGCAAACCATTGCTCTTTTGTGGAGCAGTTAATACTCTGACAGCGGAGGTTAAATAAAAGTGGAAGGTCCAACACAGCTAATAAGCTAATACTCGGTTCCTTGTTAATGGCGAAAATTTGCAGGTCAAAGTTCACCAAAGTTGTATGCGACACAAAAAAATCACACAAATTCACTTCTCCCCCACAAGAGAATCCACTAATCATGATTCTGTTGGAATGAATTCAAATCACTGTGAAATTTTGCAGATTTAAATGCTGTTGTGACCAGGCCTTAATGCCTCAGCTGTCACGTGCCTGCATAAACACTATAGCCCACATTACAAACTGCAAAGACTACTCAGCCTGTGAAAACTATAATGTCAAGTGAAATCACTTCAGGCTTGGAGACTTAGAGACTACAAACTTATAACAGAAAGCGTTACAAACTGGGGACATTTACTTGGCAGGGAGTATTTATTCTAGGTGTCACCATGGATCAGGCTCTAACTCTGGACCAACAACAAGTGTTTGATTCGTTCCTATTTTTTTCAACTGAGAAACATTGCAAAACTCAGGTCCATTGTGTCTCCACCTGAGATGGAAATGTTAATCCGCACTTTTATCTCGTCCCGTCTTGACTATTGTAACTCCCTCTTCACTTATCTCACCAAAACATCCCTGGATCGTCTTCAAGTGGTCCAAAATGCCGCTGCTAAGCTTTTCACCAGGTCCTCCAAAAGGTCTCATGTGACACAGATCTTGATTTCTCTTCACTGGCTCCCCATCAAATTCAGAATTCAATTCAAGGTTCTTCTGATCACATATAGAGCCTTGCAAGGTCAGGCACCTGCTTACATTAGAGATCTGCTGCAGCCCTACATTTCTAGCAGGTCTCTGAGGTCCTCTGATCAGGGTCTGCTGGTTGTTTCTCAATCCAGGCTTAAAACTAAAGGGGACTGTGCTTTTGAGGCTAAACTGTGGAACTCTCCGTTTGGACTTAAGATCTTAAGACACTGTCCTGACTCCCCGACGAATCAGCAAACTTTCTGTTGCTGCCGCTGTGCAGCCTTTGTATGTGGGAACGCTGTCTTCATAACATACATACCTGTCTAAGAGGAAGAGGGACAATTCAGGATCGGTTTTGAATCCTTTCAAATCCTCCATCCGTTGAACGACCCACCATGATTCGTGTGTTCGTCCGTGCTCTATCACTGTCCCTTTTAGCTTTTTTTTGTTCTTCGGTCAATTCTTTTCTTTGTCTCTTTGCTGATCCTGCCATAACCACAAAATATAATGTCAAAAATCTCCTCCTGCTTCCTTTTAACTGACTAACGTACTACTCACTGCTAAACCTTGCCTGGGAACGGAAATGGAAAAATGTTGGATCCAGTGTTTTTTGGAGATTGACCCATAATAGGGAATAGAAGTAAGGATAGCATGCTTAATATGCTAAACTGAGATTGTGAACATGGTAAACATCAGCAAGTCAGCATTGTTATTGTGAGCATTTTAGCATTAAGCTCAGAGCACCTCCATCCAAATACAGCCAGCTGCTAGCATCATCATTTTTGCCACAATTTTATTTGTCAGGATTCTGAACCCAAACGCAAGTAGTTAAAGTACTAATACCAGCTTGATATGTTCAGTGAAATCTCGAATCACTATCACAGCAGACATCTTTTTTCAATAATCATTTTTCAATAATCAAACTTTCCCCAGCATATTCACTCAGTTTGCTTTAGTGTGCGTTTATACAGTAAGTCTGTTGAATGTTTGCATGTTGAGGCTTTCTTTGCATCTCTGTGATGCTGTAGTGGCAACAGTCAGGGTTTAGCATGTGTTGTAATCATTGACTGTCCATTCACCATGTGTTCTTCTCAGCATATGATCCATGATGTCCGTACAGCTCTATGTTAATGCTGCCTCTCCAGGTCGATGGGTAAATCATTGATGTGCATGTGCTGCCAGCAAAGTATTCATGATTGTCTGAATCTGATTAATAGAAGTCAAATGCATCTACACTGTGTGGTCAGTCTAAATCTCTGCCCTGAGCAAAGGTCAAATAAACAACCATCCTGCAGGCCTGCATCCTGCATTTGAAATGAAGTTCTTGTCCTGCACGCCAAGGGCAATAAAACTCATGCCAGGAAACATTTACACTAAAGAAAACACTTAACATACAATACATTTTTCAGTATATCACCCAGTGTTCTCAGTACTATTTTTACAGAGTATAGTACTGTGTGAAACACTTGATGGAATAGTTCAACATTCTGGGAAATACTCTTAATGGCTTTCTTTTAGAGCGTGAAAGTTCAGAGCTGGAGACAGGACATAGTTAGCCTTGTTTAGCATAGAGACTGGAAACGGGGAAACATCTAGCCTGGCTTTGTTGAAAGTGAACAAAGCCTATATACACAAACAGAAAGGTAAAAATTACAAGTGTGGTTCTTGGTATATAGCAGCAGCCTGTTGCAGTGACTGTGTACAGCTTCCTGAAGTGTTGTCGTCACAGTGAAGTTGTCAGATACCTGACTGTATCTTGCACCCCACATAGCCAGAGATATTGCACAGAACTGCTGGGCGGAAGGATAAACTGTTGTTAATCAGAAAATAGTTCCAGCATGCGACTCCTCCTAAAACAAACAAATTGTCATTTTAACACTGCTGTTTGTGTAGGGATCAAACAAATGAGATACATGAACATGAACACGTTAATCAGTGAGCTTTAGAGGTGTTGGTAGGTGTGTTTTCTAACTTTGGACAGAGCCAGGCTAGCTGTTTCCGCCTGCTTCCAGTTTTTTTCAGCTTTCTTCTTGTAAATTAAGAAAAGCATTCTTCAAATTTTGACTTTATTCTCATGATATTACAGCGTCCTTGTTGAAATTATGACTTTGTTCTCCTGACAGTATGACTTTTTTCTTAAAATATGTCAACCAAATTCTCGCAATCTCCATTTTTTCCTCCCTCACCCTGGCCGTTGTAAGTAAGGCACTGAGAACAGCAACATTAGCAGTTTTGCGTTGTGCAATGAACACTCCAGCCTCTAGGGGCTGATAGTGAGGTTTTTCACGAATTCATCTTGTTATTGCATATGTTGCTGGGCGGTTGCTGCCTGGATATCTCCACTCAGCCTCTGTAAGGCCTGTAGAAATGGGAGTGGTCTGCGGCTCCCCTGCCTCAGTTGCCGAAGAAAACATGGCTGACCCACATTCTGGGAGTATCATCCCTCAGTACAGAACCTGAATAATAGATACTTTGTCACAAACAGACATGGGACACTGTGTGCTTCCCATATGGAACTAGATCACAAGTCTGCACCTATAGAAAATGGAGATGCTTTTCAGAGCCACTGGGGCAGCTCAAAGATGAAATTGAAATTCACATCAGCTCTTTTTTTTTATCTTGTATTGCCTCTTTCACACCTTTATCCCAGTCTCTTAATGCCTCCGTTCCCCTGCCACCCGTCCTCCACGACTAGATCCTGCCGCTCCGCCTCAGTAGACCACACTGAGTGTCATAGCGAGCTGAGTGTTAGTTAAGAGCGTGACATTTCCATTACAACAGCCAGGCAAAGCGGGGACATCAATTACCTGTGTTTACAGCACGCACAAACAAGTGGCTCCTATTAACCCCACTGTGTTCTCACAGGCCCAGCACTCTTCCATTTCCCAGCGTCCTTGCTGTGATTGAGTGGTAATTCCTCTCTAAAGTCACGCAACTGACAGGAGTCATACACACAGGAAATAGCTGATTCCTTCTGTCTTTCAGTACGAGATCTTATCGATTTCACCTCATCACATGCCCTGTATATTGGACAAGCAAGATGTGTGCTGAAGCTTAAAGGAAAAGTACACCTCAGCATACAGATTAAAAATACTACTGCTGTGCACTGGTACTATCTACGGGGAGGAGATGCCCACCCAATCCTGATGTAGACAACTTTTTTAATACATTTCTTTTACTAACACAGCTACACACTCTCTGCACAGACAAGGATTTTCTGTCTCTATGTGCATTCTTCCTTTACGAATGTTCGGCAGTGGTCAGAGCTCAGCCTACACTGACGGTTCTATTGGCTACATTAGTGGTTGGCAGAGTGGATAATTTGAAATGTCATCACTTTAAAACTTACTGCAGTAATTATATCAAAGGGCCACAGATAAAGTCGCAGCTTAGGGTGTATTATTCTTATTGTTCACATTCCAGGCATTCCAGTGGTTGACAGAGGGAAAGCTGATTGACAGGGTGAACCCCGCGAAGTTGGCATTGCCACTGTCAAGTTTGTTTAATATAAATTAGACAACATTACAGTTAGCAACTTCTTTTTCCATCTCCATGTGGAGATATATTTGTATTTGTGGAAATACAGAACAGAGAACAAAAAGCCTGGTGTCTGATGTCATTTGCACACATCCACAGAGAAATATGGAAATCTATGTCTGCCAGTATTAACATGATGAAATGATTAAAATGAATTGTTAAATCAAATTGAAATTTTGTTTTCCTTTTGATCTATGTCGTGATTTTAGCTTGTTTCTTATGAAAATGAAATGAAAGACCCTCCCAGGCCATTTTGTGAAATCTGTCAACCATATTGAAATTGACAATTAAAAAAATGTCCATTTACAATTTTATTAAAAATGAGCTGAACTCAGGACATAATTCAGAAGTGGAGCCCACTTGAAGCTCATTTTGAAATTTAATTTGTAGCTATGTAACTTTAGGTTGCACATTGTCGGCTAATTTGAAAGTCACATTCAACTTCATTATCATTATGGCAGTATTAGGCTTACGTACACTGAAAATGATCACTCAGTTTTCAGTGAAAATTAATTTTCAATTTGATTAAGTTATTTAATTTTGATACTGGCAGCTGCAGACTGAAACCATTCCCACCTTCCACACAAGCAAGCAGTTCGAGTTTTAACAACTTATTCTTCAGCAGCAAGGAAATACATCTACAACGGTAATGATAAGGGATTCTTACAACTGTGATCGTGTTCATTGCATCTCAAAGCTCCAATACAATGCATATTCAATCATTTCTGTGATTACAAAGGATTGTAACATGACTATAAAGCGTTTTATGTAAATGTGTGATTATTATCAGACTTAGCTCTCATGATGGCCTTGCTCCAAACAGATGAAAGCACACTCTCAAATCTATAATACAGCATCAACATATGTAATTGTGTGTGAATGCATTATCCTTTATTGTAATGTATTGTCTGGGTGTCCATGATGCACAGATGCACCTATACCATGAGAGAAGACCAGCAGTAGTGCCAAAGCATTGCTTGTTTAATTTATAGGCCTCTGGACATCTTATCAAAAAAAAAAAAAAAAATGAATGAAGGGTGCCCATGTGCAACAACATGATGCAAACCTGTTCTTGAGAACACTGCATGAAAAAATGCCAAACCTTTGTGAGTGACTGCTCCGAGCAGCAGCAATCACATAATTACACAGTTAATTAGTGATGGCGTAAAACATTCAAATAGTCACAGTGACCAATGTAGCAATTTGTAGCTGTTAAATGAT
Source organism: Oplegnathus fasciatus (assembly GCA_003416845.1). Lineage (NCBI taxonomy): Eukaryota > Metazoa > Chordata > Actinopteri > Centrarchiformes > Oplegnathidae > Oplegnathus > Oplegnathus fasciatus. The sequence continues at coordinate 601,908 of NTHP01000165.1, forward strand.
ACAGATAAAACAGGATCCACTGAGCATAAATTAGAGGTGTGTTGCTTGTGAAAGTGTTTAGATTCCCTATATCACTACTGTTGAAAATAATGGTGTTAATAAGTTATGACTGGAGAACTCTCCATCTGCTATAGAAGTACATCTATTTCCAACATGTCCTGTGCTCTCTTTAGGAAAAAAGTAGTATTAAGTTAAAAGGGGAAATTTACTTTTCTTGGTTTTATGGCAGTGTCACATGTCTGTGCATGTACCAGTTTAGTCATTGGCTGATTGAGGCTAACTGCCAGACAGCAACCTGGGCCAGACACAAAAAGAAACAAGACTTTAACTTATAACTCACATTAAATAATGTTTCCGTCTTATCTAGAAGCATGGATACATGTCTAGTCCCACGTCTTGGCTTGCTGACTGCTGCACAAACATCCAATGGGAAAAATGTGCTGTTTGTCAGGGACTGCTAACATCAGTTTGCAGGCTAGATAGCTAGTCAGCTGTAGCACATTGAGCAGCTTAAAAATGTCAACATCAGTCAGTGTAGATGCTAAATGGTGTGGTTCTTATTCTCAAAAACTACTGCTAACAAAATACTGTCTGTTCTTGGTCTGTTAGTTACGTCCACAAGTACATTAGTCCCATTTCCACTGCAGTAACTTAAAAACTAAATTTTGGCACTGCCCACAAGGTGATACTAAATGCAATTTTCTCCTGAATTTCTTCTTTTCAGTTATAAGAACTGTCAACGATAAATCTGAAAATCACATTGACAAGGATTTTTGACTGCAAAAGGGTTGACTTTTGTGATTTCAGTTGGACTTTACGAAGAGTGTTGAGGATTGTTAAGAACCTATGAATCTGCAGTATTCAAAATAAACTACAGCACAAATTTCAGTGAATATAATTGAATCCTTTTATCCTTCAGATCAAAGCAAGTGAAGCTTTTTACTCCTCAAACTTAAGGAGGATGGTTTGGTTGCCCCAATTTTGGAGTTGGCCTTCTTTCACCGCATTCCCCTCTGCAGTCTCATCAGAATTGTGGTACAATTCCAGAAACTTGGGCCACTTCTTCCTTGTCATGACCTGGATTTTTCATCTTACTGTAGAGTCAAATGGGTATTAAGAGCCCATATAAAACCCCACAGAATCTGTTGACCCATTTATTTAAAAATCCGTCCTTATATAATTGTTCAGGTAGCAATAGGTCAGAAAAGAACAGCTGTGCTCCAATATAGATATCCATGACACCATTATCCTTTTGGAAAAAGGACACGAAAATGAATTTATAGCGTAAAGCCCCTGGAATTTTTTTTCCATCAGCAGATTTGCTCTGGGTTTACACAAATATCATTAGGAGAAATTGGACTGAATGAGGCTATAAATATAATGTAATCTCAGCTCCCCAAGCTGGCACATTGTGACAATGATATTGACATTATGCTGAGCTGATTTAATTTAATCTAAAGCAAGTTGCTCTGCATGTCCACCCCAGCCTCTTTCTGATGCACAAGAATGCTCCCAACGGTGGGGACTGGAAATGTGATACAAGTCAGTGTTGACCACAGGCGTCCTTGATTTGACTTTGAATTGGAATCAAATGTCTGACGATGCAGGATGTTAAATGTCAGCTCTGTAGAATAAGAAGTAAACATGGTATTTTTTTCTGTGTGCATGGCTACACCAGGCAGGCAGTTATTATGCCCAGGGGTAGTAACCATGAAAACCTACATATTGTGCACTTTGCCAATTCGGTAACTCTGTGATGCGGAATCATTTGACGCAGAGCATGTGATTGGTGTTAAGCAGCATGGCAGGCAGAGGAGAGGACTGCAGCAGACCTGGAGGTTCTTGTCTCTGGGAAGGAATGCCGCTGTAGAGCTCTCATTGGTAGAGCCCTGAAGATCCTGGGGGGTCGCGGGGAGTGCAGCGGGGGGTTCGGTGTTGGGGGATGGGGAAAGGAGGGGTTGGGAAAGCATGGGGGAAAGATGAAAAACAAGCCTGCATGGTTCCCCCAACCTCATTACAGCTAATATTCCGTCAAGTGTAATTAACGCTGCCACTTTGTAGCGTTTCTTTAAAGTTCTGCAGGCACCCCGACCGACCAGTAGGAGTTGCTAGTGCAGCAATAAGAACAAGGACCCTCACCAGCTTCTAATACGTGAAAACAGGTATTGTGTTTGTTGGAACATACAGTAAGCTAGAGATAGCACTACTTGGAATGGTCTCTGACTACCCAAACTACCTAAAAAACCTGGAAATGCAATTATAACTGCACAGCACAAAAAGAAGTAATGTCAGACAAGGAAGTTCTGCTGCAACCTGCAAAACTGAAGTTACCTATAACTGCAGTTCTATTCATGCATATGTGTTCTAATTGACTTTGCCATTGTTTTACCCTGATGCAACCTGAGACAGATCAATGCACTCATCACCCAATCAGGTGGTAGCATACCCCATAAATGAGCAGTGAGCTGGGCCAGGGGCTCAGTAGCACTATAAGCACTGAATTAGTCACAGAGGTAGACGTCAGATTTAGGACATATGACTGCACTACTGTGGCAGTGGAAGGCCACAGTGCAGTAAGAAAAATGGCTTCCACCATCACATGCTTGTGATACACTGTCGGTAGGATACAGAACACAAATCACAAACAAGTAAACAAACTTACTATAGACGTTTCCAAAGACTGCTGATTTGATATGGTATTTCACTAAATGTCTGTATAAAACAAAACTTTCTTGTCTTGATGCTTAATTACACTTTCCCACCTCTTGGAGCTTTGGGATGTATCAGATACAAATACAGTCAGATCCTGTACTGTGGGTCCCAGAGTGCTGACAGCTGGTGAGTCACAGACATGCCCAGCTTTGCCTTTACAACATCAGCATCTCTCCAAATTCCACTGGGTATCCGAGAGCCAGAGCTACGTGTTTAGCTGCAAACCATCCTGCTAATGGTATTAATTTGCTTGGACAGAATTGAATTAGTGTCCCAGCGGAGGCTGCAGTCAAGGCGACACGCAGCAGGCCATGATGAAAGGCCACTTCACCCATGCTGCTGTGACAGGGCTGTTTGTGCAAATTACAAATCAATCAATCAACCCCAGCATGTGGAAGATGAGATAAAGAAAATGAGTTAGTGTACACTGCCTTATGTACTTTACATCAAGGACTACAGATGTAAATTAGCTTAAAGCTAACTCTGGCACAGCTAAGAAGCTGTTCACTGTCCCAGTCAAATAAACAAACAAATGAATAAATAAATGATAGCGGAATGAACATTGGCAGTGGGGATCACTTCGTTATTAGAGGTTATTTTGGTGAATAAACATGGGTCTGTGTCTTCAGAGCAGATATGATTTTCAGTTAATGAAATGTCACAGTGCAGGATACAGCAAGGACCTTTGGAAATGTAAAAGAGAAGCATAGTTGTCTGTGTTCACTTCTGACAACAAACCCCCTAACCCTACTCTATAATCCAAACCCTAATCCTAATGAGGGTATAAAAGGAGCTTACGGAACAAGACAGAATCACCCTATCCTGTCCTAATGACGGAGAAACATCCTCAAAACGTCGCAACAGGGGCATGAGTTATTAATAAAGGTTATAGAGACCAATTTTTGGCACTGAGTGCAAAGATGTGAGAGCCCAGTTTTTTTTGGGAGGGAAGCCCCCATTCTGGATCAGGGTGGTGCTTGGTGACAGGTGCCCCTTCATGGGATTAGGGATAATTTACATGGCCTGTGCATAAATTCTGCTTTTGTCCCAACAAGCCAGCGCCTGTGTCGTACCTGCTGTGTGGAAATCCTGGATTGGAGTGCCTGGCGCTAGTTTTGAGCCCGCAGCATGAAAGTCCATAATGGAGACTTCCTAACCTCAAAACTTTCCATAGCCTAACCCCAACCTCCTAAGGGATAAATACGTAGGAGCCATTGCAACTAAGGAATTTCCATCTGATGGATTTAATGATATGGAGTAAATTCATTGGATATAACAACATGGGTATGGGAAATAAAGAAGCTAAGGTAATTAAACTAAATAAGGTTATAGTAATTATTTAAACCAAACTAGGATATAACCAACTATGGCTTTAAAGGCTCCAGAGTAATCTAAAGTTATTGAAAGCCAAGAAAAAGAAACTTTAATGTAACTCAACTTAAAGAGGAAACAAAACCTAATGAGGGTATAAAAGGAGCTTACTAAACAAGTGCAGAGACAAAGATGCCCCCTCACCCCCCCCTTAGTTTGCTTAGTTTCGCTCAATTCTTGGATGCCTATGGGTCCATGATTATGTTGTTTGAATCCATAGGCATCCAGGAATTGAGCCAAAAATTCTCCAAAACTACTGTGTCTCTGAATTATCTCTTTAACCAAATCACACACATGTAGACTATTCTATGTGATCTCCTTTTGATAACTAATGTAATAACTAATGTGATATTTTTTCACTCCCATTCACTGAGCCTCCCCTGAAACTGTTTGGAGCCCCCCCGGGGAGCCCCACCTCCCACTTTGAAAACATTTGCCCTAGCCATGACGTGAAGTGAGCAACCACTCTTAATGTGAATGAGGGCTGACAGCAGTTTGTGTTTGTGTTTTTGTTCGCTCTCCATCAGCTCTTTGCAGATGAAGGACTCATTCTCCTTGTGCTCAAGGTGCTGATGGACCCTTCTCCATCTGCCAAAGAACAACATGATATTGTCTATGTCACCAGACCCTGCGTGCGGTGGATGACAGCAGGGTCAGTCCTGTCATATACAGCCAGCCATGACAAATCTGTCAGGAGATGACAGGGACAAGGCTTACCTAAGCGTTTCACCTTGTCTACAGGGCAAAGTCAGCCCCATCACCATATAAGTTCAGCATCTGGAGGATTTGTGAACAGCTTAAGACTCCACTGTGAATTTAGCTCTGCCTCAACAGACCTATGGTGGGAAACGTTTGAAATTACGAGCAGGTGAAGGAAACACGTGCAGTGGGAGCATTATGGGAAACACTGAGCAGATGTTGAGGTCCAGTCGCAGCAGAGAGGATCCTGACAGCACAGCTGGAGCTTCATCAGAGACACACACACATGCAGGAACACATTGTCTTTGTTTCCCTTTCTATTTTGGATACTTTAAGTAATTGTTCATGTAATTTTAAACTTGCATGTAAATAAAAATGTATAGCCCAGTATAACAATTATTAAAACACAGAAAATGATCTAACTAAATCAAACTTTATATATGGCAGCTATTTAATAGAAAGTGATAAAACTTCAATCTTGGCACTTTGTATGCAATCGCTAAAATTTGCTTTGTCTTCTGTCTAAACATACCAGGACTACAGGAGCTAATGTAGATATCTAAGTATGCAAAGTTAACATTTTGGCCTGAAGGTAGTACAAGAGGAAAGTTTACAGTATCAAAACTGGAAAGAATTGATCATCTGGGAGCAGGAGTGTGCTCAGTAAATTTCATGCCAGTCTGCTCCTTATAGTTTTATAGTGCTTACTGTATGTACGAGTTATTCTGACAGTGACTCAAATACTAAAATGTAAACCGGGCTTACTGACCAGTCATTTTAACATGCTCAGAAGGTTTTTGTAGTTAATGTCACTCTTCAGTTGCTGTTTCATTAGCTATCCAGCTAATTCCCCCTCTTTCAAACCTTAAGTTCAGCTACAACAGAAACCTAAAACTTCTTCTTGCTTAAATTTCAAAGGAAAGATGACTCTATGTGAGATAAAGAGGCATGCACTTGACCTCAGGTTACTGTGTAATTCATACCTCCACCCCAGGAGTTTGCTATTCACCCATCATGTAAACAAAGTCACTGAAGGAGCAATCAATTGAGCACACTGTCTGGCACTGAGATTAGTGAAGATGCCAGTTGCTTGACAACTGCACTACCATAAACTGTAGCAGTGATGTCACCTATTTTAGAATTTGTTGTTTTAAGGTTTTGATTTGAGTTTGTGGATACCAGCCATCTTTGTCAACTACTGGAAGCCAGAAAAAGCTTATTTGGTGGAGCTGATAAGGGATTATCACAACAGTGACAGAAGACATCTGTTAAGCAAGCAAACACACCAAAAACATAGCTTTCTTTAGACCTTAACAATGGTTATGGCTCATAATTGACCCTAACTTCTTCTAGAAAAACAATTACTGACTTTGTAATTTAAGGTTACAAGGTTTTCAGCTTCAATGAGTGCTTACTGGCTTCACCACCACAAAGTTAAAGGTACTCCACATCTCAGATGGTCAGAGAATTGCCTCAGCTGATCTCCTACTTGCATGTTAATGTCATTCCAGCTGAAAATTGAATTTGAAGGCATCTGGCACATAGAAAATAATTATGTTAGAATGACAATTAAAGAATCTCCATGGTAAGGTCAGATCACTATTGAACGTGTAGCACTCCTTGTATTTAATCCAGACATTTTTAAGTGAACTAAATATTTGTTGAGTCTGATCACTCAGGAAACTGATGATTTATATTATATCAGTGCCATCTTTTTGTGCACTGTGTGGACTGAATCAGGGAAGAGATTACATTAAAGTAAGACCCTGACAAAAACCCTAATTCTATCAACATAGTTTCCAACCAAATTAAAATGAATTTTTGCTTGACAGTGATTTGGTCAAAATTTTAAACTCTAGAAAGGATATTTATTTTTAATTTATTTTCATTTTTTTTCTGAAAAGACAGTTCCTTGTTTTTTTTTTGGGTAGGGAAACTCTCACCCCTAAATTTTAAAGTTAATCAGCTAATTACACAGCAATTTAAAAAAATATATTTTCACTCACTACTTAATTCAAGTTGTTCCAGTTTGCAGTTTTCTCAATCAATGTTAAGCTGCCATGAATGAAACCCAGTACTTCCTGCAAGTTTTTAATAAACATTAAAAGTCTTGCAGCCCAACATTTATTGGTGGGTAACAAAAGTTAGTTCATGGCAATGAGGATATATATTTATTTATCTCCAGTTTTTTTATTTTTTAATTATTATTATTTTTGCTTATATATTTTTTTTTTGTGTGTGAATTTCTTCATTTTAGCATTTTACAATTAAACAACTTACACATTCCAGTATTTGTAGATACAGTATATTTAAATTTGGTGACTTTAAGACGAACAAAATAATAAATATGGGCTTTAGAATTTATCAATGAGAAGGCTTTCAAACAACATTTAGACCAGAGCCCGACTGATATATTGGTCGGGCTCTTGGTTGATATTAGCTTACTGCAGAGATATCTTATCACAGTATATGTCGGATGATAGTTTTATTTTTACACTGTAAAATATCCCAAACACTACATATACAAAACTAAGTAAAGTGAGCCTTATCAATAACATTTGCTTACGTTATGTACTTATATAGAAAATTAATATTATCCGATATATACAGCATAGCATCATCACATTTTTCACACTCTCAAATATTGATATTGATATCTGTATCAAAAATCCAGTAACTGTCGAGGCATAATTTAAATAGTCCTGTTGAAAAATTGAATTTAAAGGTGTAGTCTATCATTCTTGAGAAAGCTTGTTGATATTTGAACTCAACAGCAAAACAAACACACCCCTCCCTTCAGTGCTCCTTCAAACTCACACGAGTAACTCACAGCATTAGTTTGTCCTGTGCACGAGCACGAGTTGTGACATATTATACCGAAGTGTTTAGTGGAAACGCGGCTAAAGCGTTGGTATTTGACGACCTGGGTTGGTGGTTCTACCCGAGTCGCTCTGTTTGTGTCCCGTTTACAGAGCCAGGGCTGTGTACTGTTTGTTCAGCGCACACACAGAATGGAAAGCTAGCGGACCGTGAGGAGATATTCACTGAATTTGACAAAATTTGACAAGATTTTGGATTAGAATCGTAGACTACATCTTTAAAGAAAGTTTAACTGAGCGATTAATTGAATGAATAAAATATGGAAATCTGAAGAATTAAAAAAAATGATGAGAAGAGAGGTGTGTATTGTGGGGGCTTGTGACTTCAGCATTTCTAAAATCCTGGTTACGGCCCTGTTTCAGAACCCCCCCATGTAATTCATCGATAACAAGACAGATTTCAGGGGGAAACAATGAGTTTTTGGTATGTAAATAGTAATGTATAAATAAATTGAATCACTCCAAATCCAAATCAAATCCACATCAGTGTGTCATGGGTCCAGGGGGAAATCCTTTTCTGTAGCTGCAGTCAGTGGGGGCTGGGTGAGTAATGACAGGAAAACAGGTTGACAGATAGTTAGGCCCAGCTATTACACAATGGCCTTGTGTTTGTTTGCGTGATTCCCCAGAGGTTGCTCTTATGTTGTTGATAGTAACCCAGTTAAATCCTCTTTTTGGGGTGTACCAGCAGACAGCCTGAAGTGGGACTTCTTTGGGGGCTAAAAGCAGGGTCCCCCCCTGCTTTGTTCCCCCAATCTGGTTACCGGCTCTGAGCCAATGAAGCGGAAGACAATGGAGAGATGGGGATGAGGCTAAAGGCCGGTTGCAGTTGTGCCCTCCGCCTGGCTCAACTCATTTCAGGGATGATTTGCTTTGACTGATATGAGCTGCCGGGATTACTGTTGAGTCTCTTTGTTCCTGATTGGGGAAGGGGTCAAAACAAGCTCCTGAGAGCTTAGCAGTTCCACGTAACATGCCCTCTGACAGATTTAAATATTAACACCAGTACTGTTGCTCATATCTGTGCCCTGCACATTATTTCAAGGATCTGCTTGACTTCACAGGAGGAGCAGAGATAGATTTGCTTTCTTTAACTCAAACAGGAAAAATCCCTGTTGTGAAGACACATTTCTTCTCAGCAGCAGAATTACATGAGGTGCTTTACATGAAGCTTGTTGTTTGTGTGCTAGTGGCTCCCAAGACTGCTTTTTTTATTTGCCATGAACAAATTAACCTTTTCATAGCACATATGTCAATTCACATTTTGCCGTGGACCTAATCTCTGATCCTTTTCTCCCCGGAGACTTGACAAGAGACAGTGTTCCCGTTTTCCACAACCTCCAAATGCGATAATTGATTTCTCGATTGGGCAAGCCAACAATAGTAAACATTTAATTACATTACGACCTGTTTTGTTCTCTGCTCTCCCTCATTGCCACCTTGTTTTGACTCCTGCTCCCTGCTATTACATTTGCATATTTAAATTGGATGTGCTTGGCTTGGCCCTGCAGTCCAAAATGGAGAATTCTGTTTATACTACACTGGTTGTCTGCAGGCAATCTGCACATTTGCATTTGATATTCCTTGTGCACAGATATTTCAACTGCACATACTGACCTGATGCCAGAGGTCAGGGTCACCAAAATAATAAAGAATTCATCCTATGGAGTAGAGGTTTTCATACGTCCCATTTTTCTGTTTTCCAAGACCTGACCTAGGGCCAAACTCTGTATCAAAACTGTATTGCCGCAGATCTGAGATGTGTGTGCCAATAAGTCTAATACACAACTAAACCTGAGTTACTCTGCCCTGATCAGGTGGCACATCATCATCATCATCATCACAGGGGAAATTTGTTTTTGAAAAGTGTGAAGTGCAGCAACAATAAGAGGTTCAAGCCCGAAGGGCTGAAACCCTCTTGTTTTTTGCGCTGGTCTTCAGATATGTTTGTGCAAATTCCAGTGAGATGGTAAATGGTGGAGATATGAGATTTTGCCTAGTGATAAGAAGTTGGGTGCAAGTGCTGCAATAAATATGACCCCAATCTGCCTGATGGGGGCACTATAATTAACGGTCAAAATTTTGAACTTTGAAAAGTCATAACTCCTACGCCATAAGTCCCATTTACACGAAACTTGATAAAGACGTCCATCTATTTTCACTCTACAAATCTGCCTCAAGCACCACTAAAGTCCGCCTGACTGGATTTTCCGCCATTTTTAATAAAAAAACAACAACACATTTTTGATATCTCCTCCTAAACCGTAGGTCCGATTGCTACCAAATTTTCTGTGGTTCATTATTGGACCAAGCTTATCAAACGTTGCATAAAGCTTGTTGATACCTTATTTAGTTTAAGATATTGACCAATGAACTTCAAAAGCTTGTGGCTCAGCACATAAATACACCAAAGTCAACAACCGTTGGGCCAGTCGTCACAAAACTTACAGGATATGTCCACATAAGTGCCTGAGACATGCCCTAAAAGTTCCATTCAAATCGATCACTAGGAGGCGCTACAAATGCAAAAAGTGGCATAACACAAATCAGACTATAAATCAGAATTTTTTTGTCCAGGCATTACTAAACTCACAGGATATGTTTCATAACAATGTTGAACCACGTGAGTAAAACTATTTTGAAATCAATAGGGGTCGCCTACTGTTCCAGACATGTGTATGGGCCTGGTGCAAATTTGGTCATAAATCAATCACAGTGTGTCCAAACATCACCAAACTTGGTGGATATTTTTAATTAAGCTGTTGAAACATTATCCTTACTCATGGTAAACTGATTTTCAGTCTTACTGCTATTTCTGCCTATTCACTGTAGGCCACCTGCTCAGTAAAGTCTCAAGAAACCAATAATCCAGCATGACAGAGGACATCACAGGGTATCATAGTCCTAAGTTTTATTCATTTTTACTGTAGTATTTTTTTCTTACGGACCTCGAAACCTTTATTTGCGAAAATGCAAAAAAGGGAGATTTCACTGCTTTTTTTCGCATCTAGACCGCATGAGACCAGGTCCTGATCAAAAACCATTACACTTACACTCATCAAATCTGGACTAGATTATCCCAGAGAGGCTAAAGATTATTTAAAACACAGTTTCAGATTTGTTAAACCTTTATTCTATTTGTGAAGTGAGATTTCACTGTTTTTTTCATGTCTAGACCACATTGGACCAGGTCCGGATCAAAAGCTTTCAACTTCTAACGGTCTGTGTTGGCTTGAACCCCGGAATCGCCACTTGCGGCTATATTTACATGTATTTCTGCTTGTTAATTGATGGAGCATTATGCCGCTGCCAGTGTTGGTGTTCTCTCTTTATTTGTGTCTTTTCAGGTCAACCCATATTCAGATTGGGTCTAATTATCCTCAGGTCTATTTGGATCAGGTCTGACTGTCCTCCAAGCCTGAATTACCAACCAGGCAAAGATAGCAACATTTTAAACTGAAATTATTGGGGCTTTAACGGGAAACTTGCATTAGGAAGGAGGAGGAGGAGAAGGAGTCGAAGGACCCTGAGATAAAATCTAGTCTAGCCTTTATTTCAGGACACATAGTGCGTTTATGAGAAAGTAATTACTAAGGGGCCCACAGCTCATTTTTGCCCCAGGTACCTGTTGTGGGCTAATCTGGCTATATTCTCCTCGGGTCCTTTCAGATCAGGTCTTTCTAACTCTGAAAATTAATTTATGTGCTTGGGTTGGGGTAGTTCCCACAGGTTTGTTTCAGATTGAGTCAAAAATATTACAACTGAAGAGAGAGAGAGAGAGAGAGAGAGAGAGAGAGTGAGAGAAAACAGTTAAGATGGTAAAATAAGTTGAAAACCATCAACTTATCATTTGTAGCCTCATGTTATGGCAGCAGCTCTGAGTTATGATGATGCTCTACTAATGGAGACAGTAATAACTCTTTTATGTGCTGCCATCAGCCTTTGAGTGCCTGGAGGGGTTTTACTACATGGCTCACTGTGATATGTTCAGTTACTAACACGATGTACATAGCTGGTAGGCTGAATGTTTGAAACAGTAGAATTAATGTGTTGTGCTAGATTTGCATTAGCTGTGATATGCATTTCTGTGCCTGCTGATCACAAACCATCAGAGAGTAGGCTATTGGTGTGTGTGAGCATGAACTGGTGTCTTCATTATTCTGCCTCTGCTTGGATCTGCTCTACTTGCAGCCCTATTATTCAAATACACAACACCCCCCCTCGCTTTTCTACACATATATCTCTGTCTTGGATGGCTTCCATATCTCTCTTTCTCTCATCATCATCTCACCTGATATGTCTCTATGGAGACTTGTGATCTATCTCTTACACACACTCATACATACTATTCCTTTCCATGCCAATGCCCTACAACACAATGATGTACTCATGGCTCCTGTGGATCCTTAAAAGAGTGAGCCTTAAATACCCAGTGTGCTCATTACGTAGCTGTGGTAGTAACTCGTCATGTACTAAACTATAATATACTGTACTATACCATGGAGTATTACGAATATGTATACATTTGGTCTTCTCATTACATGCACAACTTCCTGTTGTGTTCCCACCCAAAACATTAAAGAGCAACTTGCAGGTTGAATTTTTAATGTGTTTTCAGCAGTGCTCTTAAAAACGGTTTTCCCCCCAGACCACGTCAAATTATGTCACATAAGAGTGTCGGTTTGCCTACCTGCCTCAGCTCAATGTGCGTTACTAGGTGAGAGTGAGTCTGAGTCCAGCTTGTCAGGACATCGAGTCCACAGTTTTCCTAACAGGAAAAGGAACAGCTCTAGCTTTCATGCTTGGGTGTGTTTTGTGCAGGTGAAGAGACAGGACTTCCCTGCTACATCTGTGACAAAACACGGTTGGTGTTCCCTCAGTAAACACAGCTGCTCCATCAGTACCACTGTCAACAGCAGCTTGCGGTACTGCAGCCGGTAGGAGGGACAGATCCGTCAGAGATGCACCTTGATGAAAACGTGAATTGTGTAGAGTAAGTCTTGTTTTCTAACGTTTGCTGACTTCCAAATTAGTCAGCATAATGATTTGAATAATGAGAGGCGACATGTGGTTTTCATTGTTGTAAGGCAGTGTAGCTATCTTGTAAAACCCACCAGCTGATAGTGTTAGGTTTAGCTTGGAGGGACCCAAAAAGTAGATCACAGACAGGTATGGAAAAAGTTCAACGGGTGTTGGTTTATTGAACAACCAGAGGTTATTGTGCGGCGAGGAGCTTGTCAGCTGGGACGGCAGGGAGACCAGTGTGGCTAGTAGAGGAGGCAGCGTGGCAGGCTGAGTGATCAACCAGAGAGGAGCCCAGGTAGAGCAGGTGGAGTGTACCAGCAGGGTTGAACCTGAGGTACAAACAAAGACAAGGTTAGGCTGAATCCAAAAATACCACAAGGAAAGCATCAAACTGTAGCTGAGTAGGCCGT
>NTHP01000165.1:615104-625975 GCA_003416845.1 Oplegnathus fasciatus
GCGTAGTACCACGAGAGGGAACTGAACGATCTGGCGAAGACTGGAGTGAAGAGCCGGGGTATAAATACTGCAGGTGTTGATTACTGGATGGGTCACAGGTGTGAAGGTAGATCAGCTGCTGGAGATGATTGGATGCCACGCCCAGACAGACACACACACACACAGACACAGAGAGAGACAGACAGGAGATGAACAAGAACCACTAGGGAGGGGTAAACAGATGAAAACAAAAGGAAAGGAGGAAGGTGCTGCAAACTATGACAGATAAGGCATAATGACTAATGTTAGCTAGCATTAACATCCTATTTTGTAAAACCTATCATTTGGTAAGGTAACTTCAGTTTGCTCGCAGTAGAACCCTGAAGTCTAGTTACAAATCTTTGCAGTGATGTATTCACTGTGCAAACAAAGACAAAGTACAGCAAATAGTGAAGAGACAGATGTACCTACAGCCAGCTCACAGTGCAACTTCAAACTTTTCCATCGTTCATCAGGTAGTGTAAATTTACTCTTATATCTAGCATTAGCATTATGTCCATTTACATAATGTATGAGGGCAAAATATTAGAAACATTAGAGCAAGCTCTGGGTCGTTATTTTATTAAAGGGACGCAACAAATCAAAATGTTCACTGAAGTAAATCACAGTCAATTCTGCAGGGGACAATGTGTTAAATTCTCCAGCTCCATCATGAATCATATTATACATCTGGTGTTTCATCCCAACAGCCTTTTTTCAACATTAAAGAGTAAAAACACATGAATAAGGCATTATACAAATCACGCCTGATAGGATTCACACAATTATACCCAATCAGTGTACGTAACAAATGCATATGTAGACAGTTCTACTAACATCAGAGCAAAATATATGTTTATACAGGATCAACGGTAGCAAATAAACTGGAGAGTGTAGCTACTAGAACAGCATTGGATGTTGGACAGTTGTCCCTACAGCATCAGACCTTCTCACTGGAGGCATTTCACTCCCTCATCCTCCACTTTGCACCAAAGCACACTGGGTACTCCTTCCTTGGGATGAACAGGTAAATATTCAGTTTTACAAATTTTCTGTATGTGGTCTCTACCTCTGGGTTTATTCATGCTTGAACCAGTGATAGTGAGATATGTTATGTGCTTCACTACCCAAGGTTCTGCAAAGGTGGCTGGGTAATCTGGCCTATCAAGGAGAAGCCATCATACGGTTAGCAGTTTCAGTCAGTCCCTAAATATAATTTATTATGTGAGTCAGTGCATGAGTCAACTATAATATTATTAAATCATTGGAGATCCATTACACTCTGGGCACAACATGTTCCAACTTCTCTTCCCTGGTACATGCTACAGAACACGCCAACACAACCAGACACCAGAGCAGTTTCTTCCCACAGGCCACCACTCTAATGAACACTTAAATCTGTCATAGTGTCAATAACCCTCTAACACCAAACCATCCACTTACTTCCATTATACATCCTATTTTTTTCTTTGCACTCTGTATTGTTTACAACTTACAGAAACACTTGGCTTGTATATAGATATCTATTTATGTTTTTGGTCACTGGCTCTTTTTTTATATGTATTTATATATACATATAGAGGATATTTATAGCTAGATATGCCTATTTTTTCCACATACTTGTGTATATAATTATCCTGTCTATTCTTTACCTTTACTTTTTCAGCCTTGCTGTCCTTGATTTTAGCGGTTATGTTTCTTCTTATGTAAGTACTTTGAGAGCAATGAAAAAAACAGTCAGATTCCTTGTATGTGTGCACATACTTGGCCAATAAAGCTCATTCTGATTCTGATATTACTGAATGTGATCTAAACACTTTCTTCCCTCCCCCAGCCATCCATCCATTGGCCCTCATGGAGTCTGAGAGAGAGGGCTACTCCAGGTCACCGAAGGCCCTACGAAAGAGCAGAGCTGTCCTGTCCTTAACTGCACCTGCTTTCCAGATTCTGCCAGAAGATCACCAAGGATGAGGCAGTTGGCCTCTAGCTTGCACGGCATTCATGTTTCAACACAGGACATAACCAAGGCCAAAGAGGTTACATTCACTGACATTTTATTTATTTATTTATTTTTTAATGAGGTATCTCAAAAACCTGGTAAGAGATTTTGATGAAAGGATTGAGTGACTAGATGCAAATTATAACATTTTCTATAAATAAAATAGCTAATTGAGGATTGCACAGCTTTAGTTGGAAGAATGTGAGTGCTTTCTGGTATTAAATGGGTGCTTTGTTATTTTTTTCTTTTTACCATATACATGTGGTACATCCATGTGCATATTTTAAAAATTTCCAATCATGTGTTTTGAGTTTGAAGTACAAGAATACAACAAATTAATTAAAAATACATTAATCGTTTGTATTTACTGTATATAGGACATGATTGCTATTAGTCTTGCTGCTTGCAGGCTTAACCATTAATGCATCTGTTCAGTATATACTATCTGAATGCAATGCAATGCCAGATACAACTGATACAAACTGATACTTGCGCATTAGTTTCTGTTGTGGGTTGTATCAATACTCCTGCCAGTATTAGACAACCAGTTATAGCCTGACATGTGATAGCAAACTTTACAATGTTGTGATGTGAACACACCTGCCCAGTTCTCAAACTGGTTCTCCTCATACCACATATCAATTTCTCGCCGATGATTGTTATTTCTTCTAATCCTTGTCTGTTCCAATTGGATGCCTAAGACGCTCATAATTATAAATGTATTTTGTGGGTGACTACAATTATACGTACATTTACATAGGATAAATAACATAACATAAATAACAAATAACATAAATAGCAGTAGAAAACAATTGAAGACAGAAAAAGAAGCAGTGTAGAAGATTTCTGTCAAATTCTGGTATAAATACCACCAACATCCAGTACAGAGAATAGATTTGCATTACACCCCTATACTATACTAAACTATACTATGTTGCAGTATACTATAGCCTACTATACTAAACTATACTATACCATTCAATACACAATACTATACCAAACTCTACTTCCTCACATGGCTCATTTAAGTCTCATATTATCTGTTATTATTTTAATACATTATAGTCTAACATTATAATCTTTTTTACTGTATGTCATTATACAGAGCTGTCCTTGACTTGCTGTGCAGCTCCTCCACTGGTATCTGCTCTCTAACTCCTTCTCATTGCCCGTATCTGTTTGTCGTCTTAAATGCCGCAGAGACAGTAATCCCACCCAGCAGATTCCCACTAATCAGGGTCAGATTCAAGCCCCTTAGAGCCCTGATAAGCCCTCTTTCAGCCTCACTTCAACTCGATTTCTCTCAACTCCATCTTCTTCCTCCTTGAGATGCCCCATATGTGGACCCATTTGACCACTTGTCCGTGCTGCACAGGCTGTCCTACCAAATGTGCACCTGGTCCTGAGACGATTGTGGCTCTCTGTCAGAAGAGGTGCCACACAGGGTCATGCAGGAGTACAGAGGATTATAAAACCTCTGATCTGATGAGAAAGTCTGGTTGTCTCATTATCTGGAAATGAGCATGGGATTCATACTCTAGGTTTCAACAAAGTCATGTCATGATGCTACTCATCATTACATTTTTTCAATTAAAAATAAATTAATTTCAAACATTATGTTATTTTGTGACTTTAGAACATTCATACAGTTATAGACATTCAAAGTTTGTGTGGGTGTTTATGATTCTGGCTGGCATGGGAGTCTTAACCAAAGTATCTTGCCACCTGCTAGTTTGGGATAGAGAGGGCCCAGGATGGCTGGTGCTGGGCAAATTTGTCGTGGGGTCCACATCAAGCAATGGATGAAATGTTCCTTTATTAAGCTAATGACTGTGAAATGACTGAAGGGGCCTGGGGGGATTGGGGAGGGTGTGCGAAGTGCAGGGAGGGTCTGGGGTGTTGTGGTGGTCAGGGCTTGCAGCAGATGCTGTGGCCCCTCTGCCAGCAGGGGATGAGGAGCCACCAACAGTTTGCCAATCACTGGTTGCAGTGATACTGTTTGTTCATACGGATATATGTTTATATTGTATACATAGAGATGATGAAAGCAGGATTGAACCATTGATTTAATATGTTTGTCTAAGTTGAGGTTTTGATAAAAAAATGACACCAAGATTTCTACAATGCTGAGTTATTGAACTGGACAAAGAACCAAGACTGTTTGATATTTGGGTATTTGCACTGTCTTGACCTACGATCAATATCTATCTATCTATCTATCTATCTATCTATCTATCTATCTATATGTATGTATATATATATATATATATATATATATATATATATATACACATACATACATACATACATACATACATACGCACGCACGCACGCACGCACGCACTCATATATATATATATATATGTATATTGTGACATCCACTTGTGAAGGAAGTATAGCAGGTTGACAATGTTCTGATAGTTGTTTGAAGGGTCACAGCTTAGATAGATCTGAGTACTGTCTGCGTAAAAGTGGAAACTGGTACTATATCTACGTATAAGGTGGCCAAGAGGGAGCATGTAAATGGGAAAGAGGATTGGACCCAGCACAGAGCCCTGGGGCACCCCACAGTGAACACCTGTTGCAGCTGATTTGGCGTCAGCGATACCAACACAGAAACTCCTATCTTTTAGGTAGGACCTAAACCACTGCAGAGCAGTGTCATCGATACCCACCCAGGTTTGAAGACGATTGAAGAGGATCTCATGGTCAGTGGTATCGAATGCTGTGCTTAAATCCAGGAGAACCAAAACGGATGTATGTAGCATCAGCTGCCAGCAGTAAGTCATTTATGACCTTAAGAAGCGCAGTTTCCGTACTTTGTTTTTTTCTAAAACCAGGTTGGAATTTCTCAAAGACATTGCTATCATGAAGAAAGGTTAGCAATTGATCTGCTACAACCTTTTCTAAAACCTTAGCTAAAAAGCTTAAAGCTTAAATAGGCCTAAAATTGTTAAGGTCAGATGAATCAAGAGAGGGCCTTTTGAAAAGTGGTTGAACAAGAGCAGTTAAAAAAAATCAGGAACAGAGCTTGTGGACAGAGAAATTTGCAAAATGAAAGAGGACACTGCGTTTAAAACATCCTTTAGAAATTGTATGGGTAGAATATCTAACAGACAGGTTGAAGGTTTCATTGTCATTACTATATCAGCTAGTGTAGATGGAGAGATTGGATTAAATGAGCAGAGGGAAACTGCATAGGGCTTCTCAGCAGTAATAGGAGAATCTGGGGGAGAAATGCAACGTCTTATATTTGCGATCTTCTGAGCAAGAAGGAAAGAAATTCTTTACATTTCTCTGGTGAGGCATCTAATATCTGGCCCGGGGGAGGATCAGTGACATGGCTCACAATTGTACAGCATTCTTGGATTAGACTGATTATTATCAATTACATTAGCAAAATATGCAGCCCTAGAATTTTTAACCTCTGCATTAAAAGTCTTAAGTAGAGACCTGAGCAGTTCCAGGTGAACTGTGAGTTTAGATGATTTTCACAACTGCTCCACCTTGCGGCATTTTCGCTTCAGCAGTCGAATGTTTTCATTTATCCAGGGCATCGAGAGGCAATTAAACTTTTTGGTTTTGAAGGGAGCAATATCATCTAAGATGGAGGAACATGCATTATTAAAATTATTCAGCTGCTCCCTTGCAGAGAAACCCATGGGGATGCTGAAGGCAGTATTGAATTTAGCAGCAGAGAATGAGTTAAAAATTCTAGATCTAGATTTGGGGAGTGGGCTACAGGTAACACCAGGCAACATCATGTTAAACGTAAGGCATAGGTGGTCAGAGATACAGGCGTCTATACATTCGACATCAGGAATCTTTATACCAAAGGATAAAAGTAGATCTGACCTTTAGATTGAGTAGGACCAGTCAGACCGGCCATAACTGCTTGGGCAGAGGTGACATAGGAAGGCCTGAGGGGCCTTATTGGAGCGGCACCCAGTCCAGTTGTCCAATTCAGGAATGCCAGTCAAGGGACACCTTACAAGTACTTGGCCAGCCTGTCAGTCAGCGTGGCTGGGATTTGACATGAACAGCTTGCCTCTGTGCCTCTCGTTGTTGTGCAGTTGAACAGATGTTAATCTTTGTTCTTGTTTTGTTAAGTAATTCTGAGGCATTCGTTCACTGCCTAGAGACTGGGCCATGTATATTTTTTTGTTACTGATAGCACCATAGACTGGGCGCTGCCATCTTGCACTGGTGAAGTCATTTGGAGCCAGAGTCTGCGCAGTAGTGATTGGAGGATGGAGTCAAGGTCCTGACCATACACCCGCCCGACACAATTATGAGCACAGATAATTAGTAACTGCTAGCTACCGATCACCTGCTTTTTTCCACATAGCTAACGTTAGACTGCTTGTTGTTTTAGCTAGTTAGCTAATAACCTAACTTACTGATTAGCTTGCAAAACACAACTTTAACTTACTGAAAAAACTGCGAAGATCTCTCTGATCCCTCAGGACGGTTAGTACAGTTTACTGCAGAACAATTTTGTCAGTTTGAAACAGACAATCATGGTTGTGGAAAGTTAAAGTTCAAGTTACATCTCCTCTCAACATTCCTACACGACATACAATTCCCGAAAAAAAAGTCAGCAGAGCAGCTGTCAGTCACAGCTGTCAATCATGACATCACACCCACTTTTTCAGCATCAAATAACTAATTAAAACCAAACTTATCAGAAAAATGAACACTTGAACAACATCAGCATGATAAGAACAGCCTAAAATGACAGACACCATCTTTGGGAAAAACTTATTTGATGTGTACGTTGATTTTTTAGTTTGGCCCATGTCCCATCGGCTAACAAGGAGGGGGCGGAGTTTATGACCTATACTGCAGCCAGCCACCAGGGGGCAATCTACACAAAAGATGTTGGTCTTGGTTCAATATTAAAAAAGTAAACACTTATATAGAAATAGAAATAGGTGTTGTTGCTTTCCCTCAGGAACTTCTGTGTTTGTGGATTATGGTCGGTGACAATGCAATCCAGAGTCACACCAAGTGCCTACAACAATGCAGGCTTCTCTTCAGACCTTCTTTGTCCATGTGATAACTTCCACATTACTCCTCGTATGGTATTATACTACTTATTGATTGTAGTGTGTGGCATATGTTTTTTATGGCGCCCTCCCTATCACTTTCATACAAAATCACACGCCTGTCCGAACTATACAATTTAAATAATATATAAATACTTGGAAAGTCAGCCCTCATGTCACCACCAACTATCACTTTGTCCTCTTCACTGGGCTGCTGTAGCATCACATCCTGTGATATTTTCCACTTGTTCATAACTGCTGGCTCAGTGAACATTCTGGCATGCTGACAAAAGGTGTCATACTGGAAAAGCTGCAGTTGTATTGCTTTGAAGATCTGATGGTAGATAAGAAATGATAAAAAGGCATTTCTTGTCATTTGATCTAGGCTAGCTGCTACAGTTTCAACATTACATGCCATATTCAACTTCTGAGAGCACATATAGTAGTTCTTCATTTACATTTTCAAGTTTGAAGATGTCACAGCCGTGCCTCAAGTTATTCCTTGTGTTTTCCCTTTCCCTTGTGTCTCCTCTGCTCCCCTGTCTGTTTATCTGTCTGTGTGTTTGTTTGTCTTTGATGTGGGCGTGGCGCTCCACTCACTCTCCCAGTTCCCTGATTGCTGTTCACCCTACTCACCTGCTCCAAGCCGCACACCTGCTATCCATGTACTCAGCAGTATATCAACCCTGGTTCTTCATCCACTCTTGGCCAGATCGTTCAGTTCGCCAGCATGGTACTAATGCTATGGCCACATGTATCTCTAGTTCAGTATTTCCTCATGTTTGCTTGAATCCTGACTATTCTGTGTTTTACCTGTGCTTCAGGTTCATTACCTTTCCGTGATCCGTGATACCTACCTCACCCAGCACCTTGCCAGTCTGCCTTCCAGCCAACAGCTCTGTTTTCTCTGCCTGCCACGCTCCACTGTGACTCCGGACCAGCTCTTGATACCCCTGCTCACCAACTTCTTAAATAAACTGCACTGAACTGTCGCCAGCCCTTGTCTGAATCCTGCTTTTGGGTCCTAAATTAACATAACATAACAGAAGAAAGATGCTCCACTTACACACACTGCTGTGGTAAGCTGGAGGTTCCCAGCTGGTGTTCCACAAGGTTCTGTCCTCGGACCAATTCTATTCACCTAATATATGCTTCCTTCAGGTAATATTATTAGGAAACACTCCATAAACTTTCATTGTTATGCAGATGATACCCAACTATATCTATCGATCAAACCTGATGAAAACAATCAGTTAGCCAAACTTCGAGCATGTCGTAAGGACATAAAAACCTGGATGACCTGCAATTTTCTGCTGTTAAACTCAGACAAAACTGAAATTGTTGTACTTGGGCCCAAACATTTCCAAGACACATTATCTAAAGATATAGTTACCCTGGCCTCCTGCACCACCGTAAGGAATCTTGGAGTAATCTTTGATCAGGACTCCGATATAAAACAAACTTCAAGAACTGCCTTTTTTCCCCCATACAGTACGTAACCTTGCAAAAATCAGACACATCCTGTCTCAAAAAGATTGCAATTCCTTACTATCAGTCTGCCCCAATAAGTCTCTAAAGACTCTCCAGCTGATTCAGAATGCTACGGCACGTGTACTAACAAGAACTAGGAAGAGACATCATATTTCTCCCATATTAGCTTTTCTGCACTGGCTCCCTGTAAAATCCAGAATAGAATTTAAAATCTTTCTCCTCACCTACAACGCCCTTAATGGTCAGGCACCATCGTATCTGAAAGAGCTCATAGTTCCCTATTACGCCACTAGAATGCTGGGCTCCCAGAATGCAGGGTTACTTGTGGTTCCTAGAGTCTCCAAAAGTAGAATGGGAGCCAGAGCCTTCAGCTATCAAGCTCCTCTTCTGTGGAATCCGATCCCAGTTTCAGTTCGGGGGACAGACACCCTCTCCACATTCAAGAGTAGGCTTAAAACCTTCTTCTTGATAAAGCGTATAGTTAAGGCTGGCTCAGGTGAGCCCTGAACCATCCCTTAGTTATGCTGCTATAGGCCTAGACTGCAGGGAGATTTCCCATGATGCACTGAGCTCCTCTCTCCTCCTCTCCCTCACATTCATGTCCCATTAATGCATTTTACTAACTTTGTATCTTCCCTGGAGTGTTGGTGCTTTCTTGCCCCTGTGGTTTGTTGTTGCGGACCACCTGCCGCCGTCATCCTGCTTGACCCCCACTGCTACTATTATTATTATTATTATTATTATTATTATTATTATTATTCGTCATATTTCTATTATTATTATTATAGCTGTTATAGCTACTATTATTAGTCATATTTCCATTGTTATTATTGTTGTAGCTGTTATTGCTATAACAGCTACACACTTTATTTAGCACAACTGGTCAAGGCAGATGGCCTCCCACCTAGAGCCCAGCTCTGCTCGAGGTTTCTGCCTCTTAAAAGGAAGTTTTTCCTTGCCACTGTCGCCAAGTGCCTGGTCATGGTTGGAACTGTTGGGTCTCTGTAAATAACATTATACAGAGTACGGTCTAGACCTGCTCTATATGTAAAGTGTCACGAGATGACTTTTGTTGTAATTTGGCGCTATATACAGTAAATAAAATTGAATTGAACTGAATTGATATCTAAAGTTCTTTCACTGATTTTTACTTTTCATCACTATATGCCGCACTCATGCACACCTAAAGGGATTGTTTATCATTTTGACTTGTTTGAAAATCAGTTATTTCAATAAAGCTGCGACTCACTGTATGCACCTTCGGATGGTCTCAGGTGCTTTGGTGAAGAGATCAGTTAAAAAAAGGTGTCACTGTCCACACACTTTATTTAGCGCAGCTACGAGAGTTTGACATCTTCATCAGGTATGCCTCCCATATGACCAGTGTTTCTTATAGACTTCATCTGATATTGCACTGGTGGTCCCAGACTGAACCTCACAATTAATTACATCCAGATGATATTTACAAAAAAATGACATATTTACAATCAGCCACGAACATTTGCATAGGAAGTTACATAGACATAGATCAACCCCAAAAAGTCCCCCCCCAAAAAATCCATCATACTCAAAAGGGTTTCAAACTATCCAAGGAAGTACATTTGCAATCCTGTGAGACTAATAATTTGCACTAACCACAACCACAGTACGAAGAGAGTCCGACTGCACTTACACTAAGCTACGTAATTATGCGATGGCGGATGTTACTGACGTGGGTCTGCCGTGGTGAAACTACAGAACAGTAATACAGAACACCAATGTTGCCGGACGGCAGCCGTGGCGGCAACCGCTCGCTGTGTGAAAGCACCTTTAAGGCGTATTCACATTACAGTGGAAAAACAAGGGTCTTCACGGCAGGTTTCGCGTTGGTTGGAGCTGTAGTTTTTCACTCTGGAACTCCTGTGGCGCCGCAACATTAAGCGACGCCACTTTAGCTACAATGCTAGTCGCAGCAGATCGCTACGTTTCAACGACTCAAACTATTTTTTTGTTTTATTTTATTTTGTTTTTTTTACCTTTTATTTCGCGAAGTCAATAACTTTTTTTGTCCAGTCTCCATATGAAACCAATCTGTCGTCATACAGTTCTGGAAATTCAGAAAAACAAGTGACTCGTTTTTGTCCATATTTCAGTTTAAGCAGTAGTAGCTGTTTTTATGCAACAACGTGCAATAACCTATGATGCCATTAGTACTGTAAACTGATGGAAACCATAGCAACCAAAATTCCTCTTGGTTCGACATCATCACTTCATTATTACAAATGAAACAGACTTAGCCAAACAAACTTTACACAATGATTTTAACACAAATTATA